>JAVCKS010035900.1:0-11695 GCA_032273685.1 Pteraster tesselatus
TAGCCCTGCCCCGGCCCTAGCCCTGCCCCGGCCCTAGCCCTGCCCCGGCCCTAGCCCTGCCCCGGCCCTAGCCCTGCAGCCTCTCCGTTCGCGTAACTTGCATGACGTAAAAATCATCAGACGTTAATATCCAATCACAGTGTAAGATTATGACACTATGACTCATTAGGTAATGACTCTTGAGGGCGCTTTGTAAACTCGGTCAGATCGCGGTACGGAAAGGTACGGTACGCGACACCTTTCTCCATGGCACAATTTGGGGGAGAGATTCCTTACTTTGAACATCGAAGTGATCCATGGTCATCGGCCGTTCGTGACGTTTCTTCTTCCTCATCGATGATCAATAAATGTCACATCCTTCGTAATTTTTATTTCATTTTTATTTCGTACATTTTAAGTTTTATTTCACATTTCATTTTACACTTGTAAATAAAAAAAAAATTATTTGATAAATCACATACATGTACATTGTACATGTACTAGAGAGCTGTCTTCAAACTGCAAACGCCATTTGTGCATCTCACATGTGCCCACGCGTGCACAATAGGGCCAAACATAGTGAACAATGGGCGGTAAACAAGAAACCGGATAATACGAAACTCGGATGCAACCAACAATTTCGGCTGGTCCCGTCGATTTCGCTATAACGGGAGTCGAATGTATTGTACAAGTATTTGGGGCACCACAGCAAAAGCAAGGTCCACAGTAACTTCCGCAAAGAAATCAAGCATCAAAACTCAGTGATGTTGGAGTCTCATCCATCTGTGACTGACTGTGAAATTCAAAGAAACAGGGATGTCATAGCCTACTAACTTATATTGTAAAGTGCCCTGATACATTTGTGATAGAGCACTACATGTATAACAAAGCTGGTGAAATAAATAAATAAATATGTACAGTACATGTGTAAGGAGATGTACTGTGTACTTAGACCACAATGGTTCAGGGCTTGCAGCCTTGCAAGCCAACGATACTAAGCAGTCCTTAGAGCCACGAGTAAACAAATTCAACATTCAGTCTGTCCAAAGTTCGAGCGGGTATGCCCTGCAGTTGTACAGCAATTTTCAAATAAAAACAAACATAGCAAAATATTACAAGTGTGCTGTACCGGTAGGCCTGCATGTACAATTCCCAAATAGCCACGTTTAATCAAATTAGTTCAGTTCATACATGTATGTGACCTGCTCCCACGAAATGAGAGTAAACTCGGAATTTAAAAAAATGAGATTTTCGTACCATTGTATTCTGTAGAACAAGAGCTTTCCAATGTATGACACATGTTGGTGGTCTAAATATGTTTTACTATACAGCCCGAGAAAGCTGTCGAGTTTCAATTATTTATTATGGAGAAAAAAGGATTTTGTTTTCGATCTAGCGGTAATTGGCAATGACATTCCTCGTCCCAAAAAGTAATAAAAAGTGCATTTATAAGTCTCTGATTTAAACAAAACTTTAGGAAAAGAAAGAACAGAATATTTCAGACAGCATCACACACAAATCTCAAATTGAACACCCCTACAAATTTTGAATTTCTATGGCCCTATGTCCGAATAACGTTGTGCGACTTTACGCTCATTTCGTCGAAGCAGGTCACATACATGTATATGCTGTTTTAGCTTTTCAGGTAGACATATGTACACATGTACATGTACACATGTAAAGTTGTAGTGTAATGTGAAACGTACACACAACATACTGTACGTACATGTACACTACAAAGTCCACAAAATACGAATTAAAAATCAAATTTTGTTTCAATTAAAGTCCTAAGTCATAAAAGTTGTTGACTCGAGTCTAACCCAAATCCAAGTGAATGTCTCAACTCAAACAACACTGATAACGTGTAATGTGCATGTGTAGGCCTACAGTGTATACATACGTACAATGTATTGAAAACCATCAAATGCAGTTGGCCTTAGTCACACGTACAGTTGTATGTGCACGGTAGACTACACATTGAATAATAATAATCATACTCCGAACACCAACATTCCTACTGTACATCAAATATTACTCACGCAATACTATGTAGTAATTCTGTACAGTATGCATGCAAGATGTAATTTACTACTGTACATGTGAGTGTTTCCATAAATTAGGGTACCAAGTTGTGACGGTGTCCCCTCTTACGTTGGGAAATGTACCACCTAATTACTTCTAATTGTTTAGAGTATTTACAGTCGTGTTTGAATCAGAATCAAAAGGCAGTACTAACATTTTTATATTAAAACAACAATATTATTAGGAGTCATAATAATAAAATAATAATGGATCCATTTCACGACGTAAGAGGGGACACCATCGGAAATTGGTACCCTAATTTATGGAAACACCCCTGTACATGTACATGTACAGCGGTACATGTACACGTACATAAAGTACATAAAATGTATGATTTTTTTTTCTTCGGAGAGGGGTGGACAGGTACATGTAACAGGGGGCAGGAGAGGGGGTGGGTGGGGCGTCCATGCACACCGGGCTTTGCCACGGCTGGTCATTATTGCATTTTTCGGTCACTCAACCGTTAGTTTCAACTTCATACGAAATGGTACAATGTAAGTTGAATTACAACATGACTGGTATTCGCAGTCATGATATAATTTTCCCCAATAGCATTTCACATCAAGTATACTGGACTTGTACCACATACATACATGTATGTACATACAAACTTGGGGTTGTATCTCTACCGCCACAAAAATGTACATGTACATGTATGTTTGTACACCTGCACACGGACACCTTGCTGGCCGACTTGCTGGCTCTCGTTAACAGGAAAACAAAATATTTACATATACATGTACATGTATGTAATACCCTGTGCGTGCCACCCCACCCCACTATGTAAACTTCAAATCAGATATATATCAGTGTGTGACACCCTTGTGGTACGTTGTAGTCCGTATTAAATAATTAATTCATTATTAATTGCTACTATCAGGCTTAGTAAATAAAATCCAGTTCACTTTTTTTTTTTCTTCTTTAATGAAGGTAAGCTCCAGTCAGTGCATAGCACTGCTTTCCATGGAGGACCTCAGATACATATATATTCAAAGGCGCATTACAATACTTATTACTCCTGATCATTGGGCCAATAGCAATCCAGCTCACTGGGGAGTATACTTGTCATAAGTGGCAGCAGATTTACCGCGCCTACTGACTAATTCAAACACATAAACCACCTCTACCCTCTCAGGATACCCATTTATACACCTGGGTGGAGAGAAGCAATTAGGGTAAAGTGCCTTGCTCAAGGACACAGCACGTTGGCTACAGTGGGACTTGAACCCACAACACCGCGATTATGGATCCTGTACTCTATCCACTAGACCACACATACATAAACTAGACCACACGTGACTTTATAAGGGGGCTCTTCGTTGACCGAATGGCTGACAGGTTTGTGTATAGATCTAGTAGTTCTACGACATGTAATGTCAACGCCATAGTCTCTGCAGAATTATGAAATCTTGTCGTAGAAATACAGTGGTGATGAAAAGTCCCGATACCAATCGTGTGCACACGCTCGCAGCACACGCGAGTGCACTCGCAACTCGCTCGCGAATCAAAGGAGGCGAGGCAATGGCGAGGGCCCTCGCCTCGTCTCGCTCGTCTCACATAGGGACTTTTAATCACCACTGTACAACTATCCTCTTGCATCTACCGAAATCCAAGTGGTGGTGTTGCCGTAGGCGGGAGTCTTTGCTGGGCTAGGTTGTATTGAAGGTCATACAGTACGTAAACAGTGTCCATGATTGACCGATCATTGTTTGGCATAGACAATGGCAAGCTCCTTGGTAGAAACCTGAAATACTATAATTTATTTTGTTGCCATAAGATAGTTGGGTACATGTAAATGTTGAAAGTGAGCCCCAGCAAAAATATGTACTTTCTGTTATGATTACAATAAGATTTGTACGTTGATGTGTGTTACATGTATCCTTAACATTCATCCATAATTGGGCAACGGCCACGACGGTACTTGGGAGTTGTGTGCTTCAGCAGACTAACACTAATCCGGGGTGAATTTGGTTCATCAAGTTCAGAGAACTGCTAAGGCATAATAATATGGCTGTAATTCGACTGTAACGATAACACTCAAAGCAACAACAGAACACACATGATTACTAATACAGTACATACAGTGTACAATGTATAATGTACACTGTATAGAGATTTTATTAAGAGATGGCACTCTAACATAATTTACAAATTCCTAATCTAAATAGGATACTTTATTCTCTGATTAGTTGGTTACATTACACAGTTTGTCCTTAGCAGTGGTCCGCTGGCCAAGTGCCACTTCAAACAGCAGCTGAGCAACTAAAACTTTTCCAAAATGCTCCCAGGCCAGATTAATACAGAATCCAGATTAATGCTATCAACTCCAAGACAAAATAAAGAAACCAACTATAAATAGTAATATAAAATTATAATTGACAAAAACAAAATTGACGGACAGGACCGGTTAAAAATGTGGTAGACCAGTCCGAATACCACATATTGGTCCTTAATCGTGAACAAAAAACTTAGGGGGAAAACCTTGTGTTACTAAAATAATATACATGTAAAAAACTATTTTAAATAGAAATTTATACAAGAATGCTCACTGTAATATCAACACAACATACATGTACAAGTACATGTACAATGTTTTTAATAGGTAGTCGGCGACAAAACGTACTGTTCTACATGTACTTGGTATAATACATTGAAGTATTGAAGTAATGGCCTAAACAACAGATCATAGAGAAGCATGAACTTGTACATGGTATATCTGCCTGCTTTTAGATCTATTTAAAAATATATAAATACACACAGTTCAGTTGGGACTAAAAATATATTCTTGTTATTAGCGGATTCTCATTTGATCTGGGCTCACTGTAACAGAAGCCAAATACTGTACGTGTACACAGTACCCCCATATCACAGTGCTCTGAAATATATACTGTGTATACATGTAGATATACAGTATCTAAATATTAAGCTACCGGTATGTTAATATTGTGATAGTACAATGTTGTCAGTGATTACTTACAGTGTACAGTGTGTGTGTGTACTGAGGTTAGATGTCACCAGATGCTTTTCCTTGTATGTGGACTGTGACATAGTGACATAATTTAGCTCAATTGTGACTCATTACACTGTACATGTATGTGAAAAAAGGGAAGCTACAATGTTTGTTAGATTTTCCTATATCATTGTTGTGGTTTTAGTTTCCTGTAATATACCATACAGTAATCTAATTGTTCTTAAAGACACATGTTTACATACACCGTACATGAGTGCGTCAGAAGTACATGTACGTGTACATGTACACATGAATATTTGGCACAGTACATGTAGGTGTTAGTCTTCGCAACGTACTGTACACATGTACAGTACTGTACGTGTACATGTATGTGTACAAAGAAAATCCATCCAAGAATGTACCAGTTGTACTGTACAGTATACAGGTATCTACAGTCTACACTATAATCAAATCATGACAAACATGCTGGTTCATTTTTCAGTAGTGTCAGTGGCGTAGCTAAAACATTTTTCTGGTGGGGGGGGGGGAAAGAACCTCTAATTTCTGACAGCATAGTATAATTGGAATGAAAATCAAATCTCCTTGAACATGATAAAGATAATACACAATAGTAAAAATGACACTGTAAAATGTTGAATGTAATGATTAATACATACATGTACATGTACATGTCCAATGCACATGTACATGTGTTTCACACATTCACAATTGACAGTGAGATTTTCAGTTTGTTTGAATGTTGACAAAGGTGTTAATGACTCTCTCATGACAAATTAGGTTCTTTGTGTTGAGAGGCCTAACAACCTGTCATGAGTCATGTTTGATCAGGGGATATAATTTGATCAGTTTCATCTTAATGATCGTTCTGCACACGTATGGATGGTAGGCCTACATGTAACGTTGGAAATATTCTGGTCAAAATGCCGACGTTGGGAATTGCAAGATATTCAGTACTAAGTTTGGGAAGTTCGCTTCTAGTTTATTGTTTTGTATTTTATTCCACAAATTACGGTGTATCAGGAACAATCTGGAGCTGCTTTAATTCTTTATTGGTCGCATACACTGCATACCATAAGCCTATAACAAAGGAAATATTACAGTACATTTACAGTAATTATCCTCAATTACAAAATGTTTTAAACGTGTTCTAAATACAATACACAAGTTTAAGACCTAACATAAAATCATACAAAATGTGTATTTAGCGATACACGCAAGGCAAAATATTAGAATATTGAGTAATGTCATGTGCCTTTAAAAAAACTAGTTCAGGTATTAAATATGAAATAATGACCGATAGTCTTATGTTACGATTCAAGCTAGTTGACACAGCTTTAACGGTCTGCGTCAAGACAAGATGAAAAAGATGATATTGCTAACAGGAGTACCTCCTCCTGGTAGTGTATGTATGTAGGAACTGGCTCTCGCATTTTCACATGACCATCAGACAGTGATGCGCCAGCCAATCCTCTAAGGGTGCCCGCTAGCAATATCGTATTTTCCGTATGTACCTCCAAAAGAAATCAGAATAATTCAGTCAGAACTACGGTATGCTGGTGCGGTTATACGCGGGTTTGGCTTACACGTTAACATACATGTACATTGTACACGTATCAGTGGTGCATGTACAAATGTATGTATGTTAACCTCTGAATCAAATTTGGGGGATTTTGGTTTGGTGCACCTCTTACGCATGTATTCCAGAAATAACGGTAGTTGTCCAGACTTGTGGTGAACCGACTGAATTTTCACACTGACTGCTTAAGCCTGACACCCCAAAAATCCTTAACAACTGTGTACATGTATTGTTATTGTATCCATTGTACAGTGACTGGACACCTGACGGAGTCTCAGATTGCCTACGTCTGCAGGGAAACCCTTAATGGCCTACATTACCTTCATACACTCAGTATGATGCACAGAGACATCAAGGTGAGTTATCTTCTTCAAGTTAGTTTCCAAGACAATAGTCAACATTTTAGCCAATACTAAATACGTATATATGTACGTATTTTATAAATGTAATACATTAGTTCAAGTGAAGTGTAGGGGCATGCGCCGCAACAGCGCTTCGCTGTAGTCTTCGGCTAGCTATCCTCCAGGTGGTTGACAGGCTAATGACAAGACCTCCCTCTGTGGTCCACGCTGATCCCATGGGATTCACCTTATTGGCAGGCAACCTCCTTCGACCGGAAGGATGCTTACGTGTAGCTCCACATCGTTATTCATGTAACGTTGTCACATCGTTATTCAACGATAAAAGCTACATGTACCTTCAGTTTTTGTATCAAAAGACGACCATGCTATGTTCGAGCTTCCTTCTCGGTCCTTTGATCGTCCTAAAGTGGGTCCTTCCCACCAATTCAAGTGACCTTTCTCTCCCACGCAAACGTCACGATACCGTTGACGAATTAAGTAGGCTTCATTCTAGTCTTCTATTATCGCCGGTTCCTGGGAGCAGTTCTCTCAATACTTCAGGAACAGTCACTCCCTGCACTGCTGTCTAGCTCTGGGGGGAATGCATTTGCATGTATACATTATTACTAACATCTTCCAGGAAGAGTGTGGCTCTGTCTCCACTGGTTCAAGACAAGCCTTCTCGACATCATTCAGAATGCACATGCGCCCAATACAACTTCACACTCTGTTCCATATGTATACACTACATGTATGTTCACCTGGAGCTTCTAGAGAGGTCCGACAATTCGACGGTGCATGGTGTCATACATGTACCTGACCCACCAGGATACTTAGTGCTCACTCCATCTGTCTGCCTGCCTCGCCATCTGAAATTTGTGAATTCAGAAGTCAGTCGGTGGATTTCGGGCAACAAACTTGTGGTTTTAAAATTCAATGGGTGGATTTGGTATCGCTCCCGTACAGTTGATTTTCAATGGAAGGGTTCCAGCAACACACACATGACTATTGACACTGGTAAACATACATGTAGATTATAAATATTTTTTGAAAGATTGCTTTTCGTTGTAATAAACTCTAAGTAATTACCTACATGTACAAGGCAGCGTAAAGAATGTTTTTATTGATTGTTATTATATATTTGCAGGGCGGACATTTTATTTTTGTTCTTATTTAATAACCCCAAGCTAGGGGTGCGTCTTATACTGTACATACATGTAAGTACATGTACATGGGTCAGTATGTACAATATACATGTACGTACATGTATGTACATGTATACAGTGTATATGAAGTTGGTAACCGAATCATCGTAATAGCAAAATTGAAATCACCCTTGCATTGAACCTCTCACTGAATCCCTGATGGTGAATATTTGGGTAATGTCAGTTTCAGCGTGATTGGACTTGTCATGTTAAACCCAGCCCGAGGTATGTGGGAGGGCACACCATCTTACAGGTTCAAGCTTGTTGTATTGTCTGATGATTGAGGTTGATACACATATCTAGGTCTGTCCTGCCTGAGGCTTGGCTGCGGTTCGGCTGAGTTCACTACTAACTATGCGATGTATTGTGCTACAAGTACGGTACATCTACATGTACACGTGTGCAGTACGAATAATTTGTTTCTTTAGGAAATGCGCCTGCAAACAGTTTCCTTAGAGATGTCTGTATACATGTACATGTACAGTATGCACTAAACATGTGTACACATGCTGTTACAGTGTTCTGGTACGGTGTACAGGCATACATGCATGTGCTACATGTACATGTATGTATCTACATGTACTATCTACATGTACTATCTACATGTACATGTGCTATCTACAACATGTACTATACATGTATCTACGGTATCTATCAGGCTATAGTTCATCCAGACGTTGGACAAAGCCCTCCTCATAACATTTCCATTCTCTTCTGTCTCTAGCTATCCTAGTCCAAGTGGCCGTTCCCATGTACATGTACATGTATGATGTTAGGTCATCCCTCCATCTTCTCTTCTGCCTTCCTCTTCTTCTCTTTCCCATCCTTGGTTGCCATTCTGTTAAACGCTTTGTCCATCTACTTGTATTGTCCTGAAATCTGGCTACAACATGTACATTGTATGCAGAAATCTTTTGAAAAATCTGTGTCCCTTTTTTTCTTTTAAAGGAAATCGGACGTGCTCAGACATTATTCAAAAGATAGGGGGCAATTTGTTTTTGAACAGATACAGTAGATGCTTTCTATGGTACAGATTAGTTCTGTGGGTCAGAGGACAGGCAGTTTCAATGGGTCATAGGACAGATACATGTACAAGTACAAGTACATGTACATGAACAATGTACATGTACATGTACATGTATGTATTTATAATCCGTCAGGGTATACATTTGTACATGTAGACGTTTTCGATTGTACATACATGTATGTTTTAAAATCGGAAAGACATTTTGACATCAGTTGATTTGTACTGTACATGTACCCGTACTATCCTAGCAATATTCAGGCTGGTGCATGTACGTGTACTTGAACCTTGATTATTGACATCGTTGTTTTGTTCCAATGTTTTAATGTTCAAATCACTGTTTTATTGTTCCCCCAGGGAGCCAATATTCTGCTAACCGATGAGGGTGACTGTAAGCTTGGTAAGGACTTTGTAGAAGACCATGCTGACCGTATTGAATAAAATCAAATTATAATGAACCACGTCAAAATTCCGCTCAGTAGTTGGTCAGTGAGTAATCATGTGGGTTTCAGGAGAAGTACCTGTACTCGTAACTGCATTTATAACTACATGTAAGGACCAGTTATGTTATTTTAGACATACATGTAATGTACATGTAGTCATTGGTCATTGCTCTTGTTGAATCACTGAAAACATTTAGATTGCTTTTCACTAAAAAGCAATTTAGATGACTTAAAACCCCTCGATTGAATAGGTATCGGTGTGTGCTGTTGCTGTCACAGCCAGTCAGTAAATAGTTTAGATCTGATTTAGTAGTTGTATCACCACACGTTCATTTGAAGATGTACTGTCCATACATTGTATTAATTTTTGTTTTCACCTGTTCAGTTTTACCAAATTATAGGGTTAGGAAAATAGCAATACATATTTTGACGTTTGATATCTTAACATACCACAATAGAAAACATTTTGGGTCTTAGGCCTATACTAAAAGAAATGTGTTCTTTACAACACCCAAAATTCAAATTCTGACAAACTGAAGCAATGCACAGCCTGTACTGTAGATCATTTGTAATGTCGATGTTATTTTGAGAAATACATGTATGTGTTTAAATAACAAATAGATGAGAAATTGTGCAGGTCACATGTGGCCTCAGTTTCTCAGAATTGGGGTTTAGGGGCGTCTAAGGAATGTACATGTAATCCAAATTTCATAAGTCAAGGGAATTCAGAGTAAATTATTCATTCAGTTAACCATGAATGGCATAGGGTGTATAAACAATTAATATTTAACCTTAAGAGATGTTAACTTATTCCAGGAACCCCTGAATGGTCAGAGCATTGGATGTGGCACTCTGATTATCCCTGGTTTGATTCACAGATAGTCCAGGCAATGGGATTTTCTTACCCTGATTATTTATCATGACGTGATTGTTCATCAGCTTGACACACACTCAGTGGTGTGTCATTGACTGAAGGTGTCACACTGTCAGTTGCTTCGAATGGTTTAGACCTTTTGACCCCAATGACTGAGCTACATGTATAGGTGTATGCTGTAGCAACCGCCAATGTACATGTTGGTGATGTACATGCATGCCCTAGTCATAAATGTACCGTATTCATTGGTGTACAGGCAGCAACCACAGACCATCGTATGCATATTTTGAAAACATATTTTACAAATCCTTGTAAAAGATGTGGTGGAAAATCATCATCAGTGTCTTTCAAGGTTAGCACATTGCCTGAAATTTGCAGAAAACATCAGTAGTAATATTCGTACTAATTCCCTGTTACCACCTACATGTACATGTACATGTACCAGGCTTGAGAGCCATGGTACAGTATGTGCCTCAGAAATAGTAATAAAATCACACAACTCCCAGCTAGAACCACCCGTTTTAAAAATAGTCCAATTCCTTTTTTGATTGATATATGTTAAAAAAATAAGTCCTTGGTTTTATGCTGAATGGTTGAGCCCCCTTCCCCTCTTTTTTATGTGTAATTTTAGCGTTCTCTTTAATTAGTAATTATTGTTGTAATTCTATGTTAATGATTGTGTTCTCCAAAATGAATTTCAAATTTACATTGTAAATTGTATGTTTAGTCTTTTTTAATGGTAACAAATTTATAAATTTGTAATAATGTTACATACGTGCAATTTGGTATCTTTGCCACGAGATGTATGAATAAAATTCAATTCAATTCAATTCAATTCAACTGCGTACATGTACTGTACATGTACTGTGTACTGTATGAATAGATACATCTTTATGATGTACATGTACATGTACATGTATTTATATGTACATGTAGTGCACAGATACATGTACATGTACATGTATCTCATACATGTACTTTCGTCTCTGTTTGTAATAGATAAAGTATACATTATGTAAAATGTTGTAAAATTCATCTTTTAAAATTCATCTTGTTATATTTTATTTAGCTGATTTTGGTGTTTCGGCCCAAATTACTCAGACAACAATGAAAAGAAAGTCCTTCATTGGTACCCCGTACTGGATGGCTCCCGAGGTCGCTGCAGTGGAAAGGACAGGGGGCTACAACTCACAGGTACAT
>JAVCKS010035911.1:0-11694 GCA_032273685.1 Pteraster tesselatus
TCCGACCGTGTTCATTTCACATCAAACGCTTTTTATAGCCCAAAGCGCCCAATTCGAAGGCAACGTGTCCCTTTAAGATTATCCTTAACGAGTGCTAAACGAAACTATACCAGCTTGCGATACGGACCGTTGTGGTGCGCTAAACAGAACTTGTATCAAGTCACGGTGTACATACTTGTAGTGGGCTAAACGAAACTGTATTAGCTCTCGATACGGACCGTTGTGGTGCGCTAAACAGAACGTGTGTCGACGCACACGTGTCAACTTGCTTGTAGTGGGCTAAACGAAACTGTATTAGCTCGCGATACGGACCGTTGTGGTGTGCTAAACAGAACGTGTATCAACTCACGGTGTAAATACTGGTATAGTGGACTAAACGAAACTGTATTAGCTCTCGATACGGACCGTTGTGGTGCGCTAAACAGAACTTGTATAAACTCACGGTGTAAATACTTGTATGGGCTCAACGAAACTGTATTAGCTCGCGATACGGACCGTTGTGGTGCGCTAACCAGAACGTGTATCACATCGCGGTGTAAATACGCGGTGTAGTGTACTCAACTGTATCAGTTTATCATACAAACTTTTAATTTCCATTTTAATTACAACTTTTCGATATTGTAGTTGCGAGGCTTGATTAAATGAATCGAGCCGTGTGGCTGAAATTCCTTTAATTGAAACCCTATTATACCACGTCCTATTAACCGAATAATGACATCAGTGAATAGTTCACGAAATTTACGTAATATTTTATTATCGCATTGTTTAACCGGTATATACCGCCCGGCTGTTATGCAGGTATAATGTTGCACAATAATGTGACCGAGTTGTGTTGTGCATATACAATATCTTTGTATTTCTCCAATCTGAATGAGAAAAAAGCCGTGGGCTGTTCAGTGCTGATTGCTGATTGGTCAGTGTTTCTCAGACGATTCGATGGGTAAATGGTTCTTAAAGGCCCGCCCGGCACTCGATTCGTTCCATTGGTTCCCCCCGATTATCACGCCGGGGTGGCTGTCGTTACACAGGCGAGAGGGAACCCTTTTCCCGCTGAGAAACAGCTTTGAGAGGACAGTGTTTCTTCAGTACTTGGATTTGGATTTGGATTTGTTGTTCGGTTCTGCAAGCGGTGCGAGCATCTGGTTAATCTGTTGATATCTGCAGTGTTCAAGGTGAGCATTAACTGTGACGATTTTAAAGCGTTTGCATAATGTGAAAATTTTGTTTTCTATGAAAACATTTCTTACGTTTTTTGATAGTTCACGTAACTGTCGACTTTTAAATTTGACTTTTATGCGGTGTGTTCATAGGTCAATTTATCGTTTTCATACAGTCTTCATAAATTGAATTAAAGTTCGTGTGCGTTTGGTCCACTGCACGCCCACTATAGAAAATCTATCGGACCTGAAATTATACTTTTACTGAAATTATTGGGCGGTCACACAGAGAAAGTCGTAATGGGGGGGGGGGGGACCCAAATGATGTCGTAGGTAGAATTTCAATGACGACTTTCACATTTCCACCTAATGCAATATATTAAAATAAATTTGTATAAATATAACATTTATTCTGCGTGCATTATCAAAATAATTATTACACGAGCGATATTATAATTAGCTCCCCGTAAACGATTTTAAGCAGTAGCGCATGAACCATGGATTTAAACATTATTTTGTAGCGGTTCAAAGTCTATTTGAATATTATATTAATGGTTTCAACAATACTGCTGTAAGTGGTGATTTTATGACAAGCGGAGTGTTCTTGCTGTTTACCCCCATGCGCCCTGCTTCAATTTGTTTGTACAATAAAAATTATATACTTAACACAAGTTGCTATTTCGAACATTTTCCTTAAATTATCTCGTCTTTAAAAAATCTCGTCTTTAAAACGAAATGTATCGGCAAAATAACAAACTAGGCCAAATGTAACTTCATTAATGTTATTTTATACAGTAAAGATGTGCTGTCTGATTTTGGCTAAAGGCTTCAGAATACCGGTCCATTCACAATTTTATTACCAGTCTGGCACCCTTGTATTTAACATCACTGTGATGTGAAGGTTGGGTACGAGAGGTATTTTTAGAAAAGGGACGTGGTGGACGGGTATTCTGGAATTGCTCCGAGATGGCGTGGAAGCCAACGATTTTTGTTCGGCTTTGAAATTGTGTTAATCTGACATTCTTAACTTACCAACCTCTTTAAATGTATTTGGGTTCCCCCCCCCCCCCAGTTATTTTAATTCAATTCCCTATATCTATATTTTAAATTGCGCCCCCCCCCCAACATCGTCGAGCTCAATTTGAGTTTAAAATCGTCGTAATTTTAGATGGAGCATAATTGGAATTCTGATCGATTCCGTTTAAAATTCGGGAAATTCGTGTGGCAATCGGCGTTTAATTCATCTAAACTTTATTGTATATCGGCCTCTTAAAACTCTGCTTTGTCAGCCATTTTTTCGTTGACCGAATCTCGACGAGTGACAACGGTTTAATAACCAGACATTTATAGACCTGCATGGGCTAAAATGCAAAGCATGCGCCGAGTATCTGAATATAGAAGACCCCGTTAAAGCAAATGTCTTTGTAAATTCAACGTGACGCCAAATCGGAATATTAAAATTTAGCTCTGTTCGGGGACGAATTTAGAATACGGATATATACGGAATTCATGGGACATAAAGAGTAAAAATAATGGAAGATGTACTGATAGGCCTAGTTTACGAATATCGGAGGCTCGAATTTGTGCATTACGACCAAGTGAGGTCGTCCTTTAGCCTGTACAGACACGACAATCCACTTTTTAGTGAGGGCGTGTTCCATGAACGGCCGGGCGCTATGTAAAGTGTCCATTTTCGAGCAATCGATTTAGTGGTTTACCAAGATACTCTTACGTGTTATCTATTTTTAATTTGATTGGCGGTATAGTAATAACAAATTCCGTGTTTTACTGTTTGTAATATTATAATCTGAGGGCGCTCTATATTTCCTGACGACAGCACCCCTTTAATGTATATTTTTAAAAGTATATCCTTAAATGTAAATTTGAACTTGAACCTTCACAATTTGAAAAATATTAGAAGTCCATTATCCCACTCGATATTATACTTTTCAAAATCATGGAAAATTGAGTAAATACAGTAGATAAATATTTTTTTAATACAACCTTAAATTCTGGATTTTAGCTATTATCTAAATCGGTACACAGCCTGTCGATTGTGGGCGTTTTTTATATATAAACAATAACATAAATTTGACCATTAAAAGAGAACTTTGCAATAAACAGACTTGCGCAACAGTCTAGGATTAAATGTAGTAATGGATGTAAAAATGCATCACCCAGGGAGCATATTCAGGGCTTAAGTGCTCGTAAGCACTAAGAGCGCTTCGTGAATATGCTCCCAGGTTTTTAAAGAATCTCCAGAAACTGCACTGTTTTGCAGCGCCCTCTACTACCGCGAAACCGTAATTTTTCTTGTGTGGCTTGAGATCGAATATGCTAGAAAATTAATACGGTGGCCGTATAGGCCTAGTGCGTCTTGGAAGCACGATGGGTTCTAGTAGTTGCCCAACAGTACGCCATAGTCTGGCGGTGGCCCTATTGTAGAGGGCACTGTATATTGCCATTACTGAACATTCTGTATAAGCTTGGCACAGGCTGCTCAGTGGATGTTTATGTATTGGTGTATCGAGCTATCGCGCGCGCACAGCCGCTTGATGTAAATATGACAAGGTAAATTATACTTAATGGACACTTTGTGCCATGTAAAAACACCTAGGTCGTATTCGAATCCTAATGTTGGTCCCGAGAACGGTGTTCACAGACCAGAACACGTAAGAACCCGTTTTACTTAACGCGTTCCTGTCTGTTTCTCCTGTCGGGGAAAATGTGGCGGCAACTGAGTTTTAGTTTACGTGGATTATTTTACTCCCAATGATTTGTTCTATTTTCAAAATTGTAACGATGTCCACCATCTACTAACAAAGTTAACAAATCGTGTTAGAAACCCTGTTACACTTGTTTCATACGTTCATATCATTACATGTTCAAATTCATGGTAAACATTGTAAAGGCGTTGAAAAGAACTGCCTTGCTAAGGCTAGGACCGTGTTATTCACACGGCCCGCCATATTGAAGTGGAACTGTTTACATAGTTACCGTTCCCGACTGTTCGGGAACGGCGAAGAACAATGATTCCAGTACGTCCATAATTTCCGAAATTAAAATCCGATTTCAATATACTTGAATCTGTACCATTCATTTAAAATTGTGTCCTGCGGTTTATAAAAGTTCGTTTAAATGCAGTGCTCTACGATTTTGTTAATATTTTCAAACATTTTGCACTTGTCATTTGAGGAAACTCAGTCCTCGTCAAAAAAGATCCGAACGTCGGCTACTTTTCAATTCGCTTTGGTAAGTTGATACGATATTAGTAAACGCGGTGACGGGACTACTTGTTCTTTATCGTAATAATACGTTGCAATAATACAATTGTTTTGCCTGGTGTAAACTAATAGCATTGTTATGTCTATAGGTTTTGACGTCACGGTATACCCGAGGATACGTTACAACATGGACCAATCTACTCCGTGTCACTCACCAATTGCGGTAGTAGGCATTGGTAAGATGAATTTCCTTTAAATGTTTGAAATATATTTTAAAACGGATACTATCAGAAACATTACTTGTGCGGTTGAATGTAACCATTTGAAACTGTTCCTGAGTGCGCTATCATCATACCTTTTACGAGCTTCACTTTTATACCCATTCCCCCCCCCCCCTAGAAAGTTGGGTGTCTTCGACTGCCTGTCTGCTCAAAAAATTACACATGTTTAGTGTGCATGCTACACATGCATAATGTTAACTGTGACCCACTCTGCAAAAATGAGTCGCATGTCGCAAAACCTTTATTTGAGTTATAATATAATTTACGTAAGGATTTACACACATTAGAACCTAGTATTTTTTTCTTCTTCAAAAGATACCTTTTCAACCAAAATTGGAATCGGTGTCCAACATATTATATAAAAAAAGAAGCTGGTATTGTGCTCTTTCTAGCCATTGTATGTACCTCAAATATATATTTCGGCGACATGTGACTCATTTAAACAAACCTAAACATACCATGCGGATCTTTACGGCGGTGTCGTAACGAGTATCGTGAATGTCGAGTCGAATCACTTAACATTTCTGGTCGAGTCGAATCATCATCAAAGATCTATTTTGAGGAACAGTACTTTAAGTGTCAAAATGCGTTAACATGTACATTATGAACATGGTACTTAATAAACATTTGATGGAATGACAATTCACAAATGTGAAATAATTCAAATTTAATCATTTACCCCCAAAAAGCTCCATACAATTTCACTAGTTAAAGGCAGGATTTCAGAAAATGAAATTTGACTTACTGACGTTTAAATTAAAAATGGTGTCACTTGACGACTTATGACTTGACTTGACTTGAAAAAAATCAAGTTAAACACAACTTGATAACTCGGTGATTTTGACATTACTTAACGTTCCTTTCACATGGATAAAATATTGATTGGACTTTGACAAAACGATTAGCAACTTGTCAACTTTTGTTTGACCTTGCGAAACGTGACTTGAGTCACGCAACCACTGCAAACAAGTAAATCAAGCCTAACAACTTTTCTGATTACACTTTATAAAAAAATATATAAAAAAACTAAATTGGATAAATGTGTCTCCCAGGCTTAAACGGTTGGGATACATGATAATCCCTCCCCGGCTAAACACACGTTCCACTAGTTGCAAAAACAGAATTACAGCGAAATGAATTTTATAATTGCAATAATGGGGAAATAATACTCCTACTTTTAGTTTCGTATAATGTTTTAGTCGTGATTTACATTTATCTGTTTTCCCCAAATTGAAATGGACACCAATAAAACTGTATACACCATAGTCACTGGTACCGTGTTCGTATATGTAGTAATCCTACACTGATTCCCTGTAATCAGAACGTATACACAGTGTACAACTGTATGCTACGCTTGTTCTTTTTGCCTGTTTTGCTTCTCATATGATAAAAGTCTAACTGCATTGTACGGTAGCTTATATCGGCCATACTATTCCGCCCATACTATTCCGCCCCAAAAATACTATTTTTTTGGAGGGTTTTGTCCGCGGACGAAAGGGTTTCCAAAAAACTAATATTTTGTTGCGGGTTAAGGGGAGAGAAATTAAAAATATGGCCGATATAAGCCACCGTAGCATTGAGACCCCTACGTAGTAGTCTTGGTTTAAGACGTTCTCCTTGCATGCCCGGTCCGCGCGAGATTTGTTTTTTTTTGCCAGCTAGCTGGCCGGTTCCGGATGCAATGTGTCCGGGGCCATGCGAAACCGTCCTACCCACGTGTAGGACCATAGAGCAATGGTAGAATATAGAGTAATACGCCACTACTATCGGGTCTTTAACGGCTCCTTGATCCAACTCGCATGCATATCTGCAGCCGATTTCACGAAACATATGTATGGGGCGCCAAATGTCAACTTGTCCATAATGTACAAAATCAATTAAGTGGTTCTGCAACAGAATTTACATTAATTTCTTGTAATTGCGGAATAATAATTTAAAAATGAAGTTTACAATGACCCGCCTCCATTCTAAAAATTTAGGGCTTTCCTTCGGATAATTATTTTTCCATTTAGACTGCATTGGACACCATAACGTTTGTCGGTGGTGTAGAAACGAACAATGTCGCCATATTCATGTTGGTCAATTTTTTTATATTTTTATACGGTCGATAGAAAGCAAAATTGCAGGTCTCGGTAAACCACGTGTACGTACGTACGTACGTACGTACCCTGCATGTACTGCATATGTAGGCCTCTATGAAAAGCCAAAAGAAAAATAATTGCAGACATCATTTGTACTATGCAGGACTCTAAAATAATTTCACTAAATGTCCTGCAATTTTTCCCCTTTTGGCTTTCCATACTCGCCTAGCCTGCGTTTGCCTTGCATGGAGACGGATACAATTGCATAATGCAATTGTGTCTGAGCGGACACGACTGCATGCATCAGCGTCCGGGCGGACAGTATTGCACGTGCAATTGTGTCCGGCGGACACAATTGGTTTTTTTCCGGGCAGCTAACTCGAGTAAAAATACGTTCATGATCGAGTTCACGCCCTCAAACCGTCTTTCATTAGAAATTTACATAACACACCGACAATGTCAATTAAATTAAAAAAGCAAAAATTAATTCAATCTGTCATTGTTGTGTAATACACTAAAGGACTTGGCAATTTGACTAAGGATATATTTCCATGGCTAGTATAGTAATTGAGAACTGCATCTTGCAAGACACTGCGCTCTTTCCACCAACAAATAAGTTACACAAAATACCACGAAACCGATTAGTAATCTAAATTAGGCATAAAAAGGTGTTATGTTGGCGTAACCCGACCTACCCTAGAAATACGGGCCGACCCTAGACATTTTTACAATATACAATATTATAAAAGTTGAAAACGAAAACGGGTGTTGATTCCTTTTTTTTTCAATTTCTTTTGTGTTATATATCGGGTTGCAACTTTGAAAATAAAAACAAATTGAAAAATACCTACCTACCTACCTACCTACCTACCTACCTACCTACCTACCTTATTTTTGGGGGCCCGTTACGCCAACATAACATTTTTTGGTTTATGCCTTAGTACCCTGTGGCTAGTTATTGGGTTTTTGTTGGTGATTGGTTATATGGCGCTCAAGCAATTTAAACAGTCACAAACCATTATATTCGTGAACATGTCTGGTTTGTTGCAGCATCATTACGGTGAAGACTTTAATAATTTGGTACACATTGTCCTTGATTAACAGGATGCCGAATGCCAGGTGGGGTCGATTCGCCAAAGGCCTTCTGGGACGTGTTAATCAACCAGAGGGACATGGTCAGCGAAGTCCCACCAGAAAGATGGTCGCTTGACTCTTTCTATGATCCTGATCAATCCAACCACACTAAGATGGCGACAAGACGAGGCGGCTTCGTGCACGACATTGACAAGTTTGACAACACCTTCTTCAAAATCTCACCGAGAGAGGCGAGTTCCATGGACCCCCAACAGCGCCACATTCTGGAGGTGACCTACGAAGCCTTCCAAGATGCCGGCATCATCCCAACATCTCTGGGAGAGTCCTGTGGCGTGTACATCGGCGTCGGGATGGTAGACTACGCAGTTATGTTGACCGACACTTCTCTCATCGGCCCTTACATGCACACCGGTACTTCGCACTCTTCGGTTGCTAACAGGATATCTTACGCCTTCGATCTTCGTGGCCCGTCGTTGGCGGTGGAGACGGCCTGTGCCTCGTCCATGACGGCGTTGCACTTGGCTTGCAACGCCATTTGGGATGGAGAGTGCACCCACGCGGTTGCGGGAGGATGCAATGCCTTGCTTATTCCAGAAACCACAATAGGCTTCAGCGCTCTGGGAGTCCTGTCCCCTGACGGGAAATGCTGCCCGTTCTCTGACAAAGCCAACGGCTACGTGAGAAGTGAGGGTTTCGGCACTTTTATTCTGAAGAAACTCGATGCAGCAATAGCCGATAATGACCACGTCTATGCCACCATTAGAGGTAGCTCAATCGCAGCCAATGGCTTTTGCAAGAGTCTGACGATGCCCTCAGGTCCAGCCCAGGAGATGGTCATAAAAAATGCCTACCAACGCTATGGCGTTCCAACATCTTCTGTCCAGTACGTGGAGGCCCATGGAACAGGTACACCCGTCGGAGATCCAATCGAAGCTGAAGCCATCGGACACACATTTGGTGGTAGAAACAACCCGATCAAAATAGGATCAGTTAAAAGTAACTTTGGTCACAATGAATGCGCAGCTGGGATCACATCGTCCATCAAGGTAGCTCTGATGTTGGATAAGAATACTCTTGCTCCAACCATCAACCATGAAAGGCCTAACCCGATGATAGACCTCCAAAAGCTGAACCTTCAAGTTCAAACGACGACGGAAACGATTGAGGATGATGTGTACACTATTGGACTGAATAGCTTTGGTTTCTCTGGGGCTGTAGCTCATACAATATTCCAGAAAGCTCCACGCCCAGCCAAGAGAACACAAACGTGCCGAGCTAACTGGAAGTTTGGTGACGACGAATGCACTGGTAAAAATCTAGTTATTCCAATCTCCGCAAAATCGAAAGAAGCCCTGATTGCCATAGCAGAGAAATGGTCGGAGTTTGAAAGTGACAAGGATGCCCTGAGTGTGGTTTCTTGGCAGGCAACACGAAGAGAGCATCATCCTTATCGCCTTGCTCTCATTTCCAACTCCAGCTCATCATGTCGCCAAAGTCTCCAGAGTTTCATCCAAGGCAGACCTTCAGAAACGGTAGTAGTGGGCACTTCGCAACAGGCTAAGCCTAAGATCTGTTTTGTGTTCCCAGGACAGGGCCAACAGTGGGTTGACATGGGTCGAAACTTGTACAAGAATGACACAGTTTTCAGACAAACCATTCATGACTGCGATTCTATTTTCAAGTCAATTTCAGGTTGGTCTTTGTTAGAATGCTGTGGGTTGTTTAACGGTGAAGACATAGATACTCACAAATCTTTGTATTCCTCGGTTGAAGATGCACTAAATCAGGTGGAGGTTGTTCAACCAGCCATTACCTTCATCCAGGTGGCACTCCTTCATCTCTGGAGGGACTTAGGCGTGCAACCCGACGTTGTTGTCGGACATAGTGTTGGTGAAATAGCTGCATCTTACGCGTGTGGAGGTCTGACTTTGGAGGAAGCTATATCCGTCATCTTTCATCGAAGCCACGAGCAGGCAAAACGAAAAGGTACTGGGAAAATGGCGGCCCTAAGAGCTACCAAGGAGCAGGCTTTGAAGATCTGTGAGGACCATGACCATTTATACATAGCAGCGGTCAATGCACCAGGATCAATTACGCTGGCAGGAAACAATGATGTCATAACTGACGTAGTTGAGAATAATCCTGGCAAGGCGAAACTACTTCGTGTATCGTGCGCCTTCCATACTCCAGAAATGGATCCAATCGAAGAACCGTTTAATGCGGCAATGAAAGGCGTCATCAAAGGCGACACGAGTCACCGAAACATGCCGTACTACTCTACAGTCACAGGCAAACATTATGATGGAACATTTACCACTGACTACTGGTGGCGCAACATCCGAAGCGCTGTCCTCTTCCAGCCTGCGATTGAAGCCGTCTTAGAAGAAACAAAATCAGATGTCTTTTTGGAGATTGCGGCTTCCAACACTTTGTTGACTCCCGTGAAGCAGATTGCCTATGCGCTGGATCCAAAGAATCCGCCACTCATCATCAACTCAAGCCTCCGCGAAAAGGATGACTTGAACACACTACTACGAGCAATAGGCTCACTCTATGGAATCGGAGTTTCCTTGGACTGGGCCAAGATAACTCACAATGCCGCAGAGTGGTCGCCGATTCCAACCTATCCATGGCAACATCAATCGTTTTGGTTGGAGACGGAGGACAGACAGAAGCACCGTCTGGGATTAGACGACCGCACCTTCAAGGGACAGAATGGCAAATTCTCGTTGGAGGTGTTTCCATTTTTGGCAGATCACGTTGTCGGAAATCGCGTTGTCTTTCCAGGTGCTGGTTTCGTCGAGTTTATGATGCAGATGGGATTTAAAGACTCCGAAAAACCAGCTCTGAAAAATGTCAACTTCACTCGAGTTCTACCATGGCCCGAAAACACCGATATCAAGAAGTGCTCTCTCAAGCTAGAATTGAACAGAGATGGAGATTTGATGCAGGTCATCTGTGATACGAATATTCACAGTGACGCTCGAATTGATTCGACCCCATCGAAGACCAATGCTCTGTTTCTTCCACTGGACGAAATTCGACAAAGGTGCACTACCGAGATAAGCAGTGATGTGTTCTACAGCAGATTGGAGAATGTAGGTCTTAACTACGGACCTGCATTTCAAAACGTGGAGAAGATGCTACTTGGTGACGGTGAGGCTCTGGCCATCTTGACTACAGTTCCAGATAACAAGCAACGAGTCCAAGTGGCTCACTTTGATGCTGCATTACAACTTGTTCTTTCTGCTGTGGGTCCTGTCACATCAATGTACATCCCAACACACATTGACTCCATGCACATGACGAAAGAGGCCATCCCCATCGGTCAACAGATTGTAGCATACACTCGAATACTTGACCATGACACAACATTTATTACAGCTGATTTGGCCATGCTGACTACTGAAGGAGAGGTCTTAGTCGACATCAAAGGATTCTTGGGTCAGAATGTCAGTGGTAATAAATCCGATGTTTCCATTGAGTCATGTGTTTACACCACCCATTGGCAGCCGATATTGGCATGTACACAGCCGACATCGATTATTTCCGACATGTTTCAGGTAGACAAACTGGAGGAGGGATATGATGATGAATTGAACGCTATTACTCGGGCAGAAGAGGTCTTCCACATTCTTGAAAGATTGTGCGTCTCCTACATACAAAACGCTGTATCTTTAGTGCCTCGCGAGAAACAAAACAATGAGATCACAAAATATGTTAACCGACTCGAAGCCATTAGTGCAAACGCCAAACCAGTTCCTTTCAGCAATATTTCGGAGGTAACGTCAAATCTAATTAACAAAGTACCGGAGATTGAAACGGAATTAAATTTGCTGAACAGATTTGGAGAGTC
>JAVCKS010035922.1:0-11693 GCA_032273685.1 Pteraster tesselatus
TCTGTACTGCATCATTGGGTGTACTTTCTTTAAAGTCTGTTTTCTCGTAATTAACATTTTTAATTCATGGTGGACCTTATGTGTTTCACACGCTCTGTTGTGCATACTGACGGTCAAACCGCTAGGTGTTACATACCATTACAAAGGTATATTTGTACTGAATTGAAAAATACCAACATCTCAAATTTCTCATTGTGCGACTTTATCCTGGTTTCGTCGTGACGGGTCACATATGTATACTCTCCGAATTCAAAACAATTTCACTTTAAGGAATAATTACTCTGCCCGCAGTGTAGCGCGAGGTAGAGTATTGTAGTCAGTCCTGTGTGCCTATGTGTGTGTCTCTGTGTTACCACTGTAATGTAAGAACAGCTAAACGAATTTCCACCAAAACGTTTAGGAATTGATGAGTACCTGACCTGCTCCAGATGATACAACTTTTGGTGTAATTTTGTTAAGAAATGACGGAGTATCACCTTGGTAACGGTTTATCCAATGATAAAGTATGGAGATTTTCGCATTTATATAATGGCCTAAAATGTAAAGGAAACTACTCAAAATATTCACACAACATACTAACAACCCATCTATGAATTGACCTTTAATATTTGACCTTCAAAGGTCAAAGTCATAGCATGAACGTGAACATTTGGGATATATATTTTAGTATGTTAGCATACATTAACGTATAAGATCAAGCAGAATTTGCACACCGCCGCGGTTGCTTTTTATTTTAAATGTTTTAATTTATATAATTTGGTGGGTTTGACCTTGTTAATAGCTTTAAAATGATATACAGCATGGCAGGGAGAGAAATCGATCCAGGGAAACTAGGGAAAAATTAACCGGTATTGCTACCAGCAACTAGCTCATTTTGACAAGAAAATTCCACATTTAAACAATTTTGTAAAGGGAAAATCGGTCTGAAATCAAGCAATACACTTCATACATTACAGGAACAGAGAACTTTTCTCAGTTATGGCTGGAGACAACGGTATTATTTTTTTAGGTAAATAACGTTTGCCTGTACGCCAACGAATAGTTGTCAAGACATACATGTACTATAAACTCAGTATGTACATTGTATTTTATTTTGGGGTTACATCCATTTTTAGTTTGCACCCTGTCCACCACAAGGCTGGACATATGTCTTAAGTTTCACTCAAGCCTCTCTCTACAGTACCAGTCAAACGTTTGGGTCAACAAACTTTCCTTGTCTTCGTTTTTGAATTATATAGTTATTAAGTTATTTCAACCTAATTCATAAAGGATGCAAGGATTTTGTATGAACTCTATTTGCATTATTAAGTCATTAACAGGAATTCCTTGATGTAATTATTATCAAAACGTCACGTTTGGATACTTGAAAGAATTTTGGGGCGAGGACAATCAAACAGCTGAATAGGTAACTTTATTAAAGATAAGGTTTTTTGGTCACATTGTTCATGAAGTTTATTATATGAAGCTAGTTAATCTCCCATGATCCATGTTATTTACCTAATGATTCGTTTGGCTTATGTGTAATTTGTTAAGGCATACCCAAACTTTTGACTGGTAGTGTACATGTACATCATTGCCCCAACCCTAAGACAAAAACAACAAACAGACAGCAAAGTACACATGAAGCAGCCAAACAAACTCTTTCGCACAGATAAGAGAGAAATTGATGTGGGCTTTATACAGGGATTGGACTGAAGCCCGGACGGTAGAATATATTGCACATATAGGTCAATCCATTTATAAGTAAATACAAGGATCTACTACCACCTGGGGCAGTGCTCTCAATTTCCCTCGCATACGCAGCATCAATAAACAGGTGGTAGATGAGGAGAGCATAAGAAAAACACTTCAGGTTTGTATTACAAAAATTGTTTACTTGCATACATTACGTTTACTAAACATAATTTGCAAGCCTGTGTTGTCGTCATTCATGGCTATTTTTGCCAGTTTTCATTTTGCCGTGTACGCAGAAACATTGACCCCCCATCAATGACCCCTATCTTTATGCTACCAAGGGATGCCCCACAAGATGGCCAGCACATGTGTATTAAAATATATGACTATAGTTGATATGACAACTGGTTCTAAACATGGTTGCTTGTTTTATTGCCAGGGTTGGCATACTTCTTGGTTCTTTGTTTCATATTTTTACTAAAGTTATTGAGTTGCAAAATTGATTTGAAAGGTTTTGCTGACATTTTGATAATTTTCAAGGCAAAGGCAAAAACATAAATAAAGTCCTAATTCAGGCAGAAACGATGTAGGCAAAGGTGTAGTAATTAGCTTGGAGGAAACTCATCACAAAGCACAACAACCTTATCCATCTTAGGTTCAAAATTCTTTTTCATCAGAGCACAATTTGCACTCCTGCACTAAGAATGTTATCTTTTCCTCAGGCCCACAATACTTCCCTTTTTTCCTTTCATTGCCTTGAAAATGATCCTCTTGAGAAGATCGAAACGTTGGTGAAACCTTTCAAATCACTTTGGCAACTTAACTTTAGTAAAGAATCGTTCAGATGCCTGTTTATTATAGTACCGGTACACGACATCATTTGATTGAGGATTATTTGTCATGCCAACAGGTGGCATAGCTACTAGTTTTTGAATTTGTTTTTCCTTTCGAAACTATATATTGCATTGTTACAAAATACGACTATTTTGATTTGATTTCACGTTTTCTTAAAATGAGTGATATTTGGAAAATGCATGTTTGCTACAATTAATTTGCATAATTGTTGGTAGTACAAACTATATCGTTTGACAGTATCACCTTGGCCAGTGTGCTCCAGGTATTTATCTTCTAGTATACTCTATCTAGCAATCTCCTGATGATGACTACTGCTCAGATATTCTATAGATTCTCACTAGTACCAAATAGCGTTCTAAAGACCGTAACCTTATTATAACATGTGCAATTGAATTTGCAATAACAGTCCAATGGTTAAGGACTCTAAACCTCCAAATTACCCAACTTTCAAATGTCACACCAATACGACGACGATCGCTAGCTGTGTGTTTACACCAATGAATAAACATCCGATCATTACAAATATGTAGGACTCAGTGGAATTCCTTCTTTATAATAGAACAAATGAGTGTTTCTTTGGACTGCATTTTCGAAATGCCAGAGTGTTTATCGCGACTAAAGCAATGGATCACTGTATTTACGTGTATACACAACCGTGGAGAGGAATCGTGTTCCAAATAGCAGTCTTTGATGGCGCGGAATACCGTGGGAGGAGGTTGGGATACTGCACAGGATGTATTGGGTTACCAGCTATTAAACGTTCGAGTTTATTTTCCCGAAAAGGCACCAATTCTTAGGATTTTCTTCGCCATTTGGATGATATCATTATCAATAAACAACAATATTTGAACCAAATAAGTGTATATTTAAAATGTTTGTTAAATCACAATGTATCAAACCCCAACCTGGGAGATTGACCCATGCTGTACACTCATAATAGATGATAATAGGTGGTACATTTACCCTGATGTAACGAGGAACACTGTCACAAATCGTGCCCCAACTTGTTGGAATTGCCCACACTGCACAATCGTAATACATGTAGGATGTGCAGTACTAGGTGGTACTATACTAGAAGTAACATGGGTAGTGTCGGCGCCAAAGGGAAGGGCAGCAGGGGCTGGGGGCTTCCCCTTCACTCACTGTGCCCCGTCACTTTATTAAACACTATTTTCCCCACTTGGTGCCCTCGCTATAATTAAGTGTCGTGCCCCATCCCCTTGATATTTGCTCGGGCACCAACATGATTTCCACAGGGACAATATTAAAATCTGGCCAACCCTGGTGGAAAGACCCACATGGGATTGTGAACACTGACGTATACATGTGTAGGCGAACAAGGTAATAATATATGAGTGTGCACATGAGTGTGCACATCAGTGTACAAAAAAAATAATACGCCCACATTACGGTTAATGTTTGATAAATACAAGGTAAAACCGTAGTTTTCATCTCACATTAGGATGATCAGGTGCACAAGTCTTAATGGGATTACTTGTCAACAAGTCTCTGCCGCCGTGTGCTCATTCTCCCACGTACACATGCACATAATCAAGGACCTCCCACGCCTGCAGCAGCCTAATTTATAATTGATCTGCAAACACGTCTGGAAGCTTCACTTTAACGGGGAATGGGATAGGATAAGATTTGAATGGCATTCAGAAATTATGCTGACTGTAGGGATTTCAGCTGGATTCGGAGTATTCCAAGGGTACAATCGGCAAAGTCTGGTTGAATAACAGACTGTCATTCAGCTGCGGTATACATGTATGTACGGCGAAATCATCACGCATTTTTGAGTGTTGAGAAGCACTTTTAGAATTAGCTTAAGTTATCTTCACTTTAGAGTGGTCTGACTGGGTAAATCACAGGATTACTTGATCACGGAATCACGGTTATGGGGAGCAGAATGAATGTACATTGTACATAGCTTATTTTAGGTAATTTACACATTCAATGTTATTTTCATTTTTATGTACATGTATTGTTCACGCACATACAAAATGTAGGAGCAAGAATGACAGAAAAATCAAGTTGCCTCGACTGGTCCCCGAACCACAGACCATATAAACACTTGCCAGTTCAGCACTCCTAGACTGTGGGTAGTCAAGTATCTGTGGTTCACTTCTCAGTCTAGACAATCTAGATTTTTTCTGTCAATCTTACCTGAATGTAATTTGAACCAACACAGATAATTAATGAATGCGCGACGGGTCATGTATAATTTATTACATTTTTACAACACTGCACATTCATAGTGTACTAGCTCCCGATAGGAATACACTATATTATTAAACTGGAACATTAATTTCATGTCCTAGGGCCATAAAATAAGAATCTACGATAACAATCTGGCAGGAATTGCCCCAACAAAAGAAAGTACAGATCTTTACTGGAGTAGGAGACTACTACTAGTAGTGCTATCACCGGACAGTCTTGTCCAAGACTACAACATGATCTACTGTACTGTATAATAAGCAGATCGGTTTGATTGGCGGATGGTCTGTGGTGGTGTTGATTCCTAATGAGAAAACCAGTGCCGTTTTTTTCCTCATTAGGAAGCCTTCTCTAAACAGTTCAAAGGCATACTCGTTAAAATGTAACCCAACGTCCTTCTATTAGTATAGATGTACATGTGTTGTACCAGCTAGACCAATGTAGACCAATTCATTTTTAGACAGTGCAACGCCATTATTGGGGGCATTAGAGCGCATCATGTGCATGTAAACATTTCATATGCACGTTTTCCTATTACGTATTGCAGCTTCTACCAATACGTATTAAGGAAAGAAACATCTGGAATTTCTCCTCGCGTATGTTATGCTAGGGTACCACCCCCGCAGTTAGGGTAGAGCAAAGAGATGTACACCGATATTGTACCATATGTACATGTACGTACCAACAACAGCAAAAATATCATAAATATCATAAATATCATAAAATATGATTTTTTATTATTTACCGGTAAGCATCTGTAATTAAAGTATTATTGGCTTTTTAGTGTTGTGTTAGCAATTATATTTTGAAGTTTCATCATCAGCATACTGCACTTTTCCTAACAATAATTTGATGTCCGACCGTTTGTTTACACTACGCGCTTTCATTCTTCGATATGATCTGCAGCATGCATACGGTACGCACATCTTGTACACATTCAGTCACGGTAGCTAGTGTTACTGGTATGTATATCATTATCAGTTGATGTACAGGTACAATCTATACGTACCGTATACATTGAAAGAGAAAAAGATAAATTTTCATTCTAACTTGACGAAAAATTTCCACTAATAAATTCGAAGGGACACTGACCTACATTGTAAAAATAACACAACAACACGGTGGAATGACCCTCTAAGGGCTGTAAACTCATAATAAAACACAATACAGAATGTACAACACCGATGTATGTACCAATGTGGAATACCGATAGGACATACAGCCATACGGCATGGCTGTCCATCTATAACTTTAAGTCGGCCAAATATAAAAATCACTGGGGATCAGTGGGCCACACGGAATACTTTGTCAATTAATGGCTACCAATTAATGGCTCAACCAAGATAAAGGGCGATAGAAAATTTCAAAATGGCCATGATGCAGGTACAATGAACGGTAAGTGTAACATTCACAATGTACATTCAATACTTAGATTTGTGGTTACATTTTAATCTAAGTGTTTTCCATCACTAAGTGCCTTGTGATGTTACCATTGTTGCTTCTTTTTTTGATTCACACATCAACAGCGTACATACTACTTTCAGTGATGTAACCTAATACTGAAGTCCGCTATGCATACTTTGCATGTACGCAAGGCAAGAGCCGAAAGTTAAACCAAACAGTCAACTTCTTGCAGGTACACGCACACGGTGACTGCCTGCTGTAGGTTAGGTACACAGAAATGGGATGCCATTCCTGACACTAGGACTAGTAATCCGAGCGGAGTGAAATGGACAAGAGTGATCCACGTCTTGTCAGAGATTTGTCCACCTGATATTCAAGTTTAATCAACGTTTGAGAAGAAGTGTTTTGGCTAGCGCAAGTGTAGACCTGTAGTCACGTGGGTGGTGCGTATAGTGTACATGTATACTAGCCTTCAACAGTTTGGAATTTCCTTAGTAGATTACATCATGCAAGCTGCAAGAATGATTTAGTAAATAGCATGCATCCATGGAAATTAACTGGCTTGTAAAAATAGACTTATCTCTACCACATTTGTCATATCTGGTGTGATTGTCCTCGCTGGAATAAAACCTCCAGAAACATAAGGTTTTTCCAAACTTTTAGAGAACAGTGTACATGTACCAATACCTGATGTATTGGAACACGTACATGTACATGTACACTCATGTATACATCAACCTTTACAATCAACCTTTCACTCAGTAATCTCACAAACCAATTAAGGGGTAACACTGTCCTTTTACAACAACCACCGTTCTACTAAAAACAGACGTATACTATTTTTAGTAACTAATTAACCTTCATTTGTCCTATCGGAATTTGAATAACTGCTTTAAGAAAAATATTTATGTACAGTGTAGTACTAAAAAAACTTGTAGAATACTAAAGATGAAATCGTAATATTTGAAGTAAAACATACTCGTATAGTGTTCATATAAATACATCGTGTGTAGATTTACGATGTACATGCTGTACTCGGTAGTTAAAAGGGTAGCTACAGTACAATGGCAGCCAATGTAGCTGAAAAGGGTAGCTGAAAAGGGTAGCTGAAAAGGGTAGCTGAAAAGGGTAGCTGAAATAGGGGTAGCTGACATAGGGGTAGCTGAAATAGGGGTAGCTGAAAAAAGGGTAGCCGGAAAAAAGGGTAGCTGGAAAAAAGGGTAGCCGGAATAAGGGGTAGTCGGTAAAAGGTTAGCCGGAAAAAAGGGTAGCCTGAAAAAAGGTTAGCCAGAAAAAGGGTAGCCGGAATAAAGGGGTAGCCGGAAAAAAGGGTAGCTGAAAAAAGGGTAGCCGGAAAAAAGGGTAGCCGGAAAAAAGGGTAGCCGGAAAAAAGGGTAGCCTGAAAAAAGGGTAGCCAGAAAAAAGGGTAGCCGGAATAAAGGGTAGCTGGAATAAAGGGGTAGCCGGAAAAAAGGGTAGCTGAAAAAGGGGTAGCTGAAAAATAGGGTAGCTGAAAAAAGGGTAGCGGGAAAAGGGTAGCTGAAAAAAAGAGAGCTGAAAAGGGGTAGTTAAGAAGGTAGGTTCACTTCTAACATACATGTACATGTACCAGGTAGGTTGCAGCTCTATCAACATGTACCTAAGTTGTATATTTGTTAAAAATGAAAGGTGTTTTACTGTGCTTGACTTACTTCCTAGGCAGACAATATAGGAGTGTACTTACTTTTGTTACCTCCTCTTTCAGAAATGTTTGTAATATGCTACATTGTTTTTTTATGGGCTGTCAGTTTTGTGCCTGCACACATGTATATTGCAGAATGTCTACTCTGTCATCAACCCTAAGCTTTAGCTTCTAGCACAGCTGCTTGAAAAGTTACACTGAATTATTTATATATTTGCGAGGGACCGGTGCACTCACTTTTGTGAGATACTGTATGTATGTACAGCAACATAAATGTACAGCAGCATCAGAAACAACAGCAGTGCTCAGCAATAGATGTACTTACCCTGATATTATCAAATGATTGTCTATTAGTGACATCAAACAGAAGCAGTAGTGCATGGGCGTCACGATAATACGCATGAGTGACACTGCGGAACCTCTCCTGTCCTGCTGTATCCCATATCTAGTTACGAGGAGAATATAAATAAATGATTCAATGAGACAACAACAAGAATCCCGAATGACACCGGGATATTTATCCTCTGGCTCAATCTCAGTTTTCATTATAATGATCATTTTAATTATAAACGGGGGACTATCGTTGAAATAAATACAAACAACATCAGGTGACTTGAAAGGTTGCATGCCTGCTTTTACAGCAGATGCAGCGGTTAGTCTGTGGCTTGATCCTCTTGATATCTGAGGATGGGCTTACGATACTGATTTGAGTTTGTACACTAGTTTCTGATAACCGATGGTGGACACATGTATATCAGTAATTGACCATTTAGTGAGCTTTGTGACATGGCAACCTCAGTCTCTGTCAGTTAGTTCCGGTACTCATTGGAGCACACTGGGCACAGACGTACATGTACATGTACACAGGCTCAGCCTTCCTGTCGGTTAGTTCTGATACCCGTTGGGCATGCACAAATATACATTGTAGGCACGTACATGTAAATAGGCATGCAGACAGGCAGATATCGAGGTTTGCTCTTTTATGCATTAGATGTATACTTCTGTTTCTTAGTCTAATACATTTCTGCAGACACCTTAACCACGTATTGTTCTGGGGGAAGGAAGCGGTGGGTGTCGGGAGGGGGGGGGGGAGAGAAGGGGTTAGTTTTCAACCTAAGATTGGAGCAGGTGTTGTGTTATTGATTAGATTCCAGGATCATGTAGTCCTACTCGTATAATCGAGTAATTTGTTTAGTATTTTATGCCGGTGTGATTTAGCTTCAACATACACATGTACAGTAATGCTTGTCACTGCTTCAAACATCTTGACAGCCTGGGGAAAATGTCATCCGAATTTCAATGTAAATAAAAGATAGTTACAGGTACAACAGGCAAGTACGTGTAATACTCGGATGAAGCCTTACATGTACACGTATTTTTTTTTGGGGGGGGGGGAGGGAATGGGGGAGTATCGTTTGTTTCGTAAAACATTGTGCTATGATTGATTAAATACAGCTGTTGAAAATAGCAACCCGTTCATATTATAAAACCTTTAGCATGGTATACGCACAATGCAAACAAATGTAACTTGATGATTAACAGCAGTGAAACATTGATCCGGTATCAACTTGTGCACAGCACATGATGACTACACATTGACTTCGTGTAATAAAAGTGTGCCATTTAATAATTTAGTACCCAAGCCCCAATTTTCATTTGACTTTTGTTTATAAAGCTTCACCAAACGTGTTCGAAATAGTCAAGCCAATCAACTAACGGCAGTCATGTAGAAGGTTTGAGCAATGACCGATGATTCTGAACACAGCTATGCAAGCCTGGGCTATCACAACATTGCAGGTTTACTATCGGTCGTACATGTACGTACACTGGGGGTGCCAGAATTACTATTAACAACACTTCAATGTCTTCAATAATAAATCTAGGGAGAATGGCAATGACTACATGCTGGCTAAGAATGAGGCAGTTGGGACCAGTGCTATGAATATTTATGGTGTCAATCAATGCACCACACTAATCAGGCCAGGTAAAAAAATATGTTTGTTTCCAGTTACATTCTGGTAAAAACAAATTGGGTCGATACATGTAGGTAGGGAATTTAAAAAAAATAAATTAAATATTCGTTTGGTCCTAGAAAAAAACATAGGTCGTACTTTTGTTTACATTTACTCTCTCAAACGAGAGGTTTTATTACAACTTTATAATAAGCTAAGATCTCTTCCCAAAATCTTCGCAGGCCTTCAAAAGTGGAACAACAAACACGTTCGCAAACTACATGTGTGCATGTACATATAATCCGACATACAGTACATGTACACTGCCCTCCGTGCGTGTACATACTTCAGGCATGTTCGGTTGGTGACCATACGCGCAATCCCTAGTCTTAATTCAGTCTGTTTAAGAAACGTTCTCGCTATAGTGTTGGTACCCCACGGCAGGTGTGTCATACCATTAGGCGTGTCATGGCAGTGTGGGCAGTGAATTGTCTGGGAAAAAAGACCGTACGGTATTGGTCATGGGGGATTATCTAAAACATGCAACTGGGCAATAAATGAACAGTTCATTATGAAATAAACATTATGTGAACGTTATGTGGTCGCAAACAAGATTAGAGTTTATTTATATTTAAGGCTGTGATTTCGTGAGTATTATATGTGAGAATTTGTGGCAATACCATTTCTAAGTCATTAACATACGTGACAATAATTAAACATAAGGTAAGATTGTAACAAATGTCTTTGGGAGCAAGGTTTTTCTAGTGGGTCGATCAGGTTACCGGAAACAAAAATTTATTTTTACTTGGCCTAACTGTTCGATCATCTTGGTAGATTTAGAGGCGGGACTCACAGAATACTAATTACCAAATTTTTGCATTTAAAAAATAAGAAAAAGAAGATAAAACAGAGACAAGACTAACAAAACACAGGACTAATGAAATGCATCACAATTTGCCTAGTTTATAATACAGTACATGTACATGTACATTGTACAGTGTACATGTACATATAGCAATGCCGCCGTGTATAAGAATTTGGCTACTCAAACTATCCACAATTTAGCGGTCATGCATTGTATACTAAGTTGGTGAATTAAAGGCACAAGGTGCAGCCTAATTGAAATAATTATGCATAATCTGAGTTAAACGTATGCTGGACAAACATTTACACCCAAGTTTGGGTGTGATGCAGGGGAGTGGATGTGTTACGGCTATGTGTGTGAAGTTTGGGAGTAAAACAGCTGAAAAATACCAAAACAATTATGTACAATGTGTAGAAGACTATGTGTACCGCATATATTCTCCTCCCCTCTCAAAAAAACCCCCCCAAAACAAACAAACAAACAATATATTATTATCAAAATTTATACTGAAAAAACAAAACTTTCCAATCAGTCTCTCAAATTTAAGAAACACATCATAAACTTCCACTGAGAGAATACTATAATGGATACAGTATGTAAAATGTATTTCCTCACTCCTATCCGCACAAACACTAATAATATATTTATATATATAGGTCTATATACAGTATATGTATACATGCTCATGTATTTAACATTTTAAAATAAAGCATAAGATAAGTTTAAATAGTAGATGAAAGATGTACTATTTTTGTTTAGGTATTAAAAATATAACAGTTTCTAAAGATGTTTACAAGTACATCTCGACATGACGTCTTGAATGATTCAGTTAGCACATGTTATTGATTTACCAACTGATGATAATGCTGACGATGACCTACATTAGGCCAGATAAAAAAAAAAAGTTGTTGAGCGTCCTTTTTTTTTTTAAGTTCGGGTAGGGAGGGAGGTTTTTTTTTTATTTTTAGTTTTTTTTCTACCTCTCATCGAGTTTTGTTGACATGTAAAAATATAAAATAAAGACTACTTTCTTCTCAAAATGGTT
>JAVCKS010035933.1:0-11692 GCA_032273685.1 Pteraster tesselatus
ATGACTGGCTTATGTGTTGGTTCTACTGGCTTGTCAGTTGGCTCCACAGGCTTGTCAGTTGGCTCCACAGGCTTGTCAGTTGGTTCCACTGGCTTGTCGATTGATATGACTGGCTGATGTGTTGGTTCTACTGGCTTGTCAGTTGGCTCCACAGGATTGTCAGTTGGTTCCACTGGCTCGTCAGTTGATATGACTAGCTTATCTGTTGGTTGCACTGGCTTGTCAGTTGGTTCTACAGGCTTGTCGGTTAGCTCCACAGGTTTGTCAGTTGGTTCCACTGGCTTGTCGGTTGATATGACTGGCTTATCTGTTTGTTCCACTGGCTTGTCGGTTGATATGACTGGCTTATGTGTTGCTTCTACTGGTTTGTCAGTTGGCTCCACAGGCTTGTCGGTTGGCTCCACAGGCTTGTCGATTGGTTGAACTGGTTTGTCAGTGAGGTTAACTGACTTGGCAGTTGGTTCAGCTGGCCTGCGAGATGGTACTGCTGGCCTGTCAGTGGGTTCAACTGGTTTGTCAGCTGGTTCCGCAGGCTTGCTAGTTGGTTCCGCAGGCTTGTCAGTTGGTTCCGCAGGCTTGTCAGTTGGTTTTACAGGCTTGTCAGTTGGTTCCACAGGCTTGTCAGTTGGCTCCACAGGCTTGTCAGTTGGCGCCACAGGCTTGTCAGTTGGCGCCACAGGCTTGTCAGTTGGCTCCACAGGTTTGTCAGTTGGCTCCACAGGCTTGTCAGTTGGCTCCACAGGCTTGTCAGTTGATATGACTGGCTTGTCAGTTGGTTCAGCCGGTGTGACAGTTAGTTCCATAGGCATGTCAGTTGGTTCCACTGGTTTTATAGTTGGTTGGATTGGCTCCTCAGTTGGTATCACTAGCTTATCTGTTGGTTCCACCGGTTTTTCAGTTGATACCACTGGGGTGTCAGTTGATACCACTGGCATCTCTGTTGGTTTTACATACATGTACTTGTCGGTTGGTTCCAATGGTTTGTCAGTTAGGTTAACTGACTTGGCAGTTGGCTCAGCTGGCCTGCGAGATGGCTCTGCTGGCATGTCAGTGGGTTCAACTGGTTTGTCAGTTAGTTCCACTGGCTTGTCAGTTGGTTCCACTGGCTTGTCGGTTGGCTCCACAGGCTTGTCAGTTGGCTCCAAAGGCTTGTCGGTTGGTTCCACTGACTTGTCAGTGAGGCTAACTGACTTGGCAGTTGGTTCAGCTGGACTGCGAGTTGATTCAGCTGGACTCCGAGTTGGTTCTGCTGGCATGTCAGTTGCTTCAACTGCTTTATCAGTTGATACCACAGGCTTGTCAGTTGGTTCCAATGGTTTGATCGTTAGTTCCATTGGCTTGTCAGTTGGTATTACTGGTTTATCTGTTGGTTCTACAGGCTTGTCAGTTGGTTCCGCAAGCTTTTCAGTTGGTTCCACTGTCTTATCAGTTGGTTCAGCCAGCGTAACAGTTGGTTCCATAGGCTTCTCTGTTAGTTCCACAGACTTGTCTGTTGGTTCCACTGGTTTGTCAGTTGATACCACTTGCTTCTCAGTTGGTTCCACTGACTTGTCAGCTGGTTGCACTGGCTTGTCAGTTGGTTCCACTGGCTTGTCAGTTGGTTCCACTGGCTTGTCAGTTAAAACCACTGGCTTGTCACTGGGTTTAACTGGCTTGTCAGTTGGATCATCCGGCATGGCAGTTAGTTCTTTAGGCTTCTCTGTTGGTTCCACTGGCTTGTCAGTTGGTGTTAGTGGCTTGTCTGTTGGCTCCATTGGCTTATCAGTTGGTTCTGATGGTTTGATCATTGGTTCCATTGGCTTGTCAGTTGGTATTACTGGTTTATATGTTGGTTCTACAGGCTTGTCAGTTGGTTCCACTGGTTTGATAGTGGGTTGGATTGGCTCATCAGTTTGTTCCACCAGCTTTTCAGTTGGTTCCACTAGGTTGTCAGTCGGTTCAAATGGCTTGTCAGTTGGTTTCACAGGTTTCTCTGTTTGTTGTACTGGCTTGTCCGATGGTTCATATGATAGTTGTTCAGTATGTTCAAGGGGTGGTTTAGTAAGTTCATCAGGCCGATCAGTTAATAAATCCGCTCTGTTAGTCCTTAGTGTAAAGTGTCCAGGCGTCTCAGTGGTAGTAGTGATGAGTATGGTAACCGTAGTATTCTGTGGCTGACCTTGATCATCTAAAAAATTACATTTTTATATCGAGACATAAGTGATGAACTTAAGCAAAACAAATAAAGTACAGATAGTACAGATATTACATTGTTGGTTGAGAAACAGGCTAGTTGGATGGGTGGGGTAGGTGGGCAATCCGCCCAGGGCCCCCAGAACTGCCGACCGTGTCATGCAAATCAGACGGCCACTCCCATCATTGCCCTTTCCCTAGCCAAAGTGCCTTAAAAATATTTACTCTGTTCATCGCCATTTTCGCTTTGCCATATTTGGCCGTCACGCACTTTGTGCAATAGCCATTATCCATGTTTTTTGCATGTTTTTCTGTAATAATCCTACCCCAAAAAAATCTGCTATCCAATGACTACTACTAGTGCTAGCACTAGTGCAGCACCAATATCACCACAGTACAAACATACATGACGTACATGTATGCAAACACCACAAGTACAACTGCAAGTACATGTACATGTATAGTACAAGCTCTTACAGTAGTGTTTCATATTTTATTGATGTATGACAGATGGCCTGCTTTATTTACAGAATTATACCAAGGTGCTGCCATCCAAAGCACCCTGTTTGCAAGAATATATTGCAGGGAACTAGTCCTTGATAGTGACTATACGTACATGTATGCATAGATGTACATGTAGTCATCAAAAGTTGTTCTTATTTTTGGATTACATTTATGAATTTACTACAGTATGAAACAAAGTATGGTCAAAGTGGCCTTGCCCTAAATATCCTTAAATTCCAGGCCTTCACATGGTCCTAAAGCTATCCTTACACTAAATGCAAAATGTGTCTGATGGCTGAGGAAAGTTTGGTTTCGCTACCCTACATGTAGCTTTGACCGGAGACTATCCTGGTTATTAACAGGTCTGTTGACAGTCTGCGTCTAGGTAGGGCAAAGTCTGTTTATTTCTGTCTCACCTTTTTTGGGGCCAGTCGGAACTATTATATCTATAGGCTTTGGTTGGTCAAAGGTCTCTACTTTAATCTTAGTTATGCTAGATGCGACATTAATTGTTGTCCGAGTACCAGGATGGACTGCAAATGACATCTGGCCCTGGATGTTTTGACTCAGACTGGCCCATCAAGCCTAAAGGTAAAATGGACTGGACTAAAAATAAATGGCTGGGAGAGAGACTGCCAACCGCAGTGGGCCAGCAGTCCACACGTATGGGCCAGTCAGCTACATATATAGCACTTGGTTCTTAAGCAGGGTTGGGTATATTTTACGGTGTATTTTGCTTTGCATCGACCCCCAAATTGTCAAGCGGCGTACTAGAAAAACTCCCAGTGCTTCAGACGGCCAGTCCATCCCTGTCTGACGTGTGTAACTGTCAGCCAGGAGAGTGAAACCTTAGTCTTCCAGAGTAATGTCCCCATAAATGTGTGACTTCTTGGGTCTCTAAAAAAGGCAAATCAATTTTTTAGAGCAGATCGAACTACTTCACTTTAGGGTAGAATTTACACCTTGACTAGATTTGTTGTATACTGCATTATATAGTAAAAGACTTATTTTAGCCACTACATTTTCAAGTATTGTTCTACATGTATACTGTACCTGTGCAGTTGGTTTGCCTTCCTGGATTGCGGCAGAAGCCGTTGTAGGCATAGCTCAACTGGGTGCGACGTGTTGGGTTACAAGCTGAACTTACTTTCTTCAGGTGGCACAGATTACGAAACGTTCGCTCCCGGCAACCGACGATTCCACAGACATAGTGAAATCCCTCGCCTCGGCAGTGGCTAGGACAGTCCGTATCTGCAGGAAAAAGGAAAAAGTGTTAGACATTGTTGGAAGTACATGTACATGTATGCATAGACAGTTTCTCGAAAATTGGCATAGCTCCCTTATTTATTTTAACTGCAAAGTGAGTAACACTTGTCACTTTTATTGTTCAATACAAATTCAAGATATTTCACAATACTGTACATATTTAATTATGGGCTCATTATTTGAAATTTACATGTACCTTGCTGTTTTCCTTGTTTCCATTCAGGCTTTTTGGCACAAGGAAATTTCAATTTTTGTTTGTTATATCTCTGGGGCTGGGATTTTGAGTCTCTGTATAATGTTTAGACTAGCATGACTAACATCTGTTAGTCATGGTTTGACCATGGTGAGCTATAGTTTACAGGAGTCATTACATTCAGTCATATTTGGCTTTTGAAATGACTTCTCTGTTATCCAAAGTAGCATGTTCTAATTTCCCGGTGTAGTACTAATGACAAGTTTCAATGTCAGACTGTTACCAAAAAGTAACTTCGTGAAAAATACCATACATGTGTATTTATTTACCCGATACGAATTGAAAAAAAATTTGGAACTTTGTGACAATTTTCATAATACTGGTAAGTTAAGTGAAATGAGGTCTGCAGAATGAAGTCATTCATGAACATACCACACATTATTATTATTATTATTATTATTATTCCTTTTTGGTATTAAAACCAAGAATTCTTCGAAAGCGAATTTAATCACTGTAGCTCGTAAGCCCGAAGAAACCCAGTGAAGATAGAACTGATGACTATTATTACTATTTACATCCAATAGGACCATTGGGGCGCAGACTGCCAGACATACCGGGGCATGCCCCTTCTTTGGTTCTTTACCGTGCAATGTCACACGGGACCTACGGCTTTACGTCCCATCCGAAGAACGGAGCAATTCAGGTTAAGTGTCACGACCGAGGTTTGAACCCGGGTGGACCCATTCTGAGGTAACAGAACCAACCGAGTCCGGCGCACTAGACCGCTCGCCCATGACACCCCTAGTTAGTGCGTCGATTCTTTTGACAATATCACACCATGCGGTTCTATCCATCATCGCAGCAGGAAATTCTTTGAGGTTGTGTTCAGAGTCACAGATTAGTTGGTCAATGTATGTTTTCGAAGGCCTCCCAGCACTTTTATGACCGTGAGATGGATTCCAGAGAATCATGTTGCTATTCAGCTCATTTTAATTTCGGAGGCAATGACCTGCAAATTATCTAAGCCTTCTTTTCCCGTATAACTTCTGAGATCGGGGAAAGATTGCTGTAGAGTTGGGCTTTTGTGGGATGTTCCCACCAGGAGATGCTGAGAATGTCTCTGAGCATCCACGTATAATTCCCATTAAGAGTGTTTTCCAGCTTTTTTGTCAAGGTCCATGTTGAGGAATCATACAGCAAGACAGATTCGACAGCACGCAAAATGTTTTTCTTTATGTCAATGGGAAGATTTGATTTCCAAATGACGGAGAGCCGTTTGAGAGCTGACTATGCATTAGTAATTCGAATACCAATGTCTTTTTCAAAGGATGCAATGTCGCCACCAAGGTAAAAGAAAGTTACCACTGCTTTAAATTGGAAGGCCTGATAGTGACTTGATGATTCCGTGACAGTTGATGTGGTCTTCTTTGCATTGACATACAGTCCCACACCCGATGCTGCTTGTTTAAGAGAGTGTAAGAGTTTGGTAGCTCCTTCTATTGTGTTAGACAGTAAGGCGAGATCATCCGCATAGTCTGCGTCTGTTATGTTTAAAGAAGGGTTTTTTTTATTTTTCTGAGAGTAAATCCGAGCTCATTTAAGAGGTCCGGTGAGATTCGTAGGACATAATCCAGACATACATGTATAACGAACGGGCATGGGGCTAGTGTGTCGTCTTGGAGTACCCCAGCGAGGATGTCAAAAAACTTGTTATCCCCATCTGGAGAGCAGACTTTAGCAGACTAGGGACTCCGTAGGCGAGTAGGATTACATTTATTTTTTCTATGTGTATTGAATCGAATGCCTTTGAAAAGTCTACAAACAGCAAAACAGCAGTTAGATTTTTAGCACGAATCCCTTCAAGGATTCTGCATAGAGTCGAGAAGGAGGTCGCTGAAAGCTTGTCTTCCAAGCTTCAGATGGGATTCCATCGAGACCCGAAGCTTTTCCGTTCTTGATCTTTGATAGTACCTTGTTCAGCTCATCCTCACTGAAGGGCCCAAGTTTGATATCTAACTGATTGTGTACAAATAAAGAGATGTTTTCTTTCTGCCACTTATTTCATTTGCGACTTGCCAGGCAAGTGACGACTGTTTGTTTTCGAAACTTTGCTTGATTACATCTATTTTGCTTTGGATGTAATTCTTCATTTCAGCATCACACAGTCGTGACATTTCTTCTTTAGCTTGGTTGAAAGAAAGCAAAGTTATTACGAGTGGGTCGAGACTGTCTTCGATGCGCTGATTGCTTTAATTTGTAGCATTGTGCCTCAATATTTGCTGACTCCCATGGGACTCTCTTGCGAATTTTAGGCTTTAATGGATCAAATCTTTCAGCAGCTTCGCGATGTGCGGTAATTAAGTTATTGTAGCTCTCATTTGGAGAGTTTGTCTTATATTCTGATTGAAGTGCCTCGAATCTGTTCCGGACTTCGATGGTGTACTGGGTTCGGACATCATCATCCCTAGCAATGGCGTTCCATTGGTAGGGAGGATCGGTGGTGGTCTTTCTCTTGTTGACTCCGAGGCTTAACCGGATTCTACAAGAGATGATGCGGTGATCGGAGAAAACACTTAAGAAGTTACAGTAAGCTTCGTAGTTTGTACAGCTGTTGATCCATTTGCGATTGATTAAGATGTAGTCTAATTGCGCTTTGGAGCTATTCAGGTACTCAAATGTCCAAAGTTTGCCCTTTCTGTTTTGAAATTTGGTGTTGAGGATATACAGTTCGTTTTCAGTACAGTAGGAGAGGATTGCCATTTTTATGGCAGGATTGCCATAGAAATAAGCGCTATTTTGGATTTTAATCATCGTTTGGGGGCAAAATAACATTAATTTCAATTGTATAAAGTGTTGGACAACAACATATATTGCAACTTCAGATATTCAGCTTTAATTTGATACTAAGTTTTTTAGGGTGTTATTAGATTAATAATTAAGGCGCCTGCCTTTTTTGCATGGAAAATCCCTTTGACATGATTAGTAATTCGTACATGAATGTTGAGTTTGGACAAAATGTGGTTGCTTCTGTATAGCAAATGACTTTTGTCCAAACTCAAAATTTCACATGGCAATTAGTCCAACTGATAAACATTGGGACTGTTTGCATCCACAGCCACCCATTTCAAAATCTTGAGCTAAAAGTCCTAGACAAGAGTGGTTGGGCAAAAATTGTGAGTTTGAAGAAAAGAGATTGTTTGGAGAAAAAGGTTTTTTTCAATAAAAGAGGTTAATGCTGCTTATGTGCCAAACTTAACCTTTAATAACCTTTGATAGAATAAAAAGAATACATCTATTAATAGCAACAGTTTTAGAGAAAAAAACAAAAAAGGTCAGAAGATTGGTAAACATGTATACTTGGTATTACTGAATTAAATCTGGCATTTATTATCAACCTTAGTCATGGGATCTAGGCAAATACCCACAAGTGTTTATAAACCTCTGTCGAAGATTGTTTACATCAGAGGTACAAGTCCTGCCATGATCGCTGTGGTGTGTTCTTGCGCAGAACACTTTACTATCAAGTGCCTCACGTCACCCTCTCTGCTCAGGCGTATAAATGGGTACTGGCAAATTGTTAGTAAATTTAGCATGCAATGGGTCAACCTGCGAAGGACTATATAGCTTATAGCATCCCATCTATGGGGATCAATACCCTCAGTCACTACAGTAACGTTGACTTAGTTTGAATCTTTGTTTAAATAGAAAGGTCGGTGTTGCACATGTATTGTATGAGAATTATTTCTGTGCAATTAAGGAACAGTCTGAGCAAATAGTCACACTCAAAGTAATTCACAGCCATACATTTACCTGTACAAGGACCGAGCCGCTTAAAATCGAAGGTCTGACCCACATCACGATGGCACACCTCTCGAACGAGGTTGCACATTGAAGGGTAAGTGATACCATTACTTCCGCAAACCTCTCCAGTGAATATAAGTTCCAAGGGACAGACCTCTTTGACCGATCTGCAGTGGTACGTCTTGCCAGCCACTACTCGCCTTCCTAAAATTCAAAATTAACAGAAGTACGTTAATTGTCAAGTTCAATTCAGAAGGTATTTTGATTTCTTTGAGGGAGCTGGTCACGCTATGGTCACTATCATGGCTGGGAGACTTTCTGTCTGAAGCAACTGAAATTTGGGGATTTCTAAAGAAAGACTAGTAGTACTAGTAGTCTGTAGTAGGCCTAGGCCCTTTAAGTTTAAGATATAAGGCAAATTCTAATGACCGTTCTGGTAATTGGTAAGCCTATAATTTGAGGCTTGCATGTTATGGCTCAAATGAAGGCGTCCCATTTAACAACGAAATTTCTCAGCCCAAAAAAAAGCTGTAGGCCTAAATGTACGTAGACACTTTTCATCATAATGTTGCACAGTTGGAAAAGCTCAAAGTTGGGAATTGACAACCCCCTTTTTTTACTACAAAATATTAGTCCGTAGTAGTATTATAGTCCCCTAGGGAATATTTGTACCTAGTGTTTCTATAAACTCTCACGTAGACTGTGAATTGTTATAAATTGCTATTCCGTATTTGACACTAGGTAAAACCTTGCTCGAGCGTAGGCCTCGACTTTCGAGGGCCTACGCATTCTTGCACATATATACCGGATTGCGGGAGCGAAATCTTGTACTCACAAATATTCAAGATTCTCAAGAATACTATTATTCCGCTTGATATCACCACGATTCCCTACCTTTAATTTACAACAAGATGCCTTTAAATTATTTTGTCGTAGTTTTGATACCATTTGTTTGCAGTAAATTTATTGCAACGTTGTGCAGTACTTACGAGCTTTTCTGACCAATTTTTAGCAAAATGCCCAAATTTCGTAATAAAACTCGGGCCGGGAATCGCGATACTCGCCCTCTGTTGATAAGTGACTCGTCGTACGGACGTAACATCCACAGTTCACATAGCAATCTATCCACCGTACCCAATCCAGCCAGCGCAAAACTTTTCCCACGAACTTTTATGAACTACCAATCAGCGCCGTCAATTGCGCAGTCGAGCGGGAGCGGGAGCGGGAGCAGCCGGAGGGCTAGGGCTAGGGAAGGAGTAGAATAATATGGAAAGGGGTCGAGAAGGGGAGGGGTTAGGGAACGGGAGGAGTTGGGAGGGGGAGGGGGAGGGGGATGCGGGGAGGAGGTGTACGTACTCCAGTCCCCTCAATAGGTTTATGTTAATAGCCCCCCCCCCCCCCCCCCCCTGCCTGGCTACCCCACCCCACCCCACCCTCGCCACCCATCTCCTCCTTTACCCATCATCCCCTCCACGATGTTGTTTTGGGTAAGTAATGGCGCTTATTGTTCGGAATGATAATTTATTCAGGAAAGGTTTACAGGGAAATAAATTCACATCCGGCCCAATCCCTGATCGATGATACAGGACATTATTTTGGGCGCTAGGAACGGACCCCCATGAAGTGAGATCATCAATTGAAATCATGGTCAGGTTATATGATCGTTTTATTTTAGGCGATGGCTGGGCCTAACGTAGAAATTCAACTTAACTATTGTCCAACTTTTTGGAGAAAATGTATTTCTTTCTAATAGGCTATGAGCCAGACACCTCAAATTTACCGGCCGGTACCACACAGAATGGAGGAAGTCTAATTTTGATTTTTAAGATGTATAGGAACAAAAGTGATTGCTGTTTATAACTCTCGACCATCTCTGTGTTATCACCCGAAATAGTATTTTACGCCCGTTTCGCTTCGCCCCGAAAATTATTGGCACTCTGTAGTCCTTAAAATAATATTTATTCCAATTTTAATATTATACCCCCGCTTCGCTTCGCCAATTTGCTATTTCGGGTGATAACACAGAGATGGCCGAGAGTTATAAACTGCTATCACTTTTTTTTCATATCTGGGGACATACATCTTGCTAAATATCACAATGAGCCTTACTCCATCTGTACGGTACCGACCAACCCCCGTGGCTCATAGCCTATAAGAAGTTAGAACGAATTTGTACATGAGCTGTACAGGTATTTACACGAATAAACAAGTATTGAAACATCTGAATCCCTTGAACTTGCTTTAGAATTAAGAACACCCGCATAATTTATTGTTCATTTCTAACAGTGTGGTTAATGGGGAAGTTTCCAAGTTTCCATTCCAAGCACGTCAAATTGATGCAAAAATGTGAGATTTTAGAAAGCACTGGGTTATGCCCGTCAGTTATCTCCGTTTTTGGTCGCTTACAATACACCCCGAAAGGCGATGGGCGAATCCATTTTTCGCGCTCCTATTATACGTGACGTCCATCCCGAACGACGTCTCTGTCTTCGCCCATTAGTTGCGATCCATTATACTGACTCGTGTGGTAAAAGTCGCATTTATATATTAATAAAGTTTTAATGTGATAATATATTTTACTATTTATAATTAATAAAATATACTATTTCCGCGTGCTGTGCGTGCACTGGCCCAAATCGCCAGAGCCTACTCTGCCTAGTTGTTCGGGTGTGACGTCAGATATTCGTAAAGGTTGTTAATCGTTGTGATAAACAATAAAACTAATAATCTTATCGGCCTATGTCTAGATGTCAACGAAATGGAACGACGCAGTTTCGACTGATACTGCTAGTCTTCGGTAGGCGATGGTGTAGAACGGTCGTTGTTCTGCTTATGATTCGTCTACAACTCGGTCGGATCGGTCAAGCACTTGGTCGCGCTGCTATTGGTCTGGCTATTGTTTTTGAAGAGTTTATGTGCATGGCCGCACTGCATTATGCGGACACACAGAACGAACACACATTGTGCGTCACTGCTAGACGATAGATTGCGCGTGTCTTATCGGTTATCGGTTACACACAGTCAAAATAAATATGTTGGTATCCAAAACTCGATATTAAAGGTCAAATTAAGAGTGATAATCTTCTATGACGTCTATCTTTGTTTCGTCCTTTCAGAGCGACAGCACTCTCTGAAACAAAAAGCAGCGAGGAGCTATCGCGGCGGTCCTCATTGCAGCTCCTCGCTAATGACTATTTCCTGACATTCCAAACGTGTTTAATACCGGCACTGCAGCACCGATTGCACTTTTCGCCAGGGTTATACTAGTCCAGCATGCACGGACAGGTGGTATAAATGACTGTAAAACTGCCAATAATTACTACACCATCTTTCACTCTAGGCTACACCACCATTAACACGTGCCGACATGTAGTCTTTGCCAAAGACCTTTCTGATATTGTAGACGAAACTTACAGAGGGCGTTCCGGATTGCGAAATTTTGGACCGTCAGAAAGGTCTTTGCAAACTTGCATTTGGGTCTTAACTTTTTCTTCACTTTGTGGGCGTTCTCCTCCGGAAAACCGGAGGAGCCAATCAATACGCGATTTCAACCTCACAATCTGAATTATTCAACACAAGGAGCGTGTGTACTGTACTGTACGAATATAAGACTTGAGGCTTTGCATGGTGGCGGTCAATATAGATGGCTATGCAGGTACACCATGTAATAATAAAAATGTCTTGTTCTCGACGTTTCGACTAGTATACTCTAGTCATCATCAGGAGACTGAAGAGACTGCTGATCTGTGGTCCTTT
>JAVCKS010035966.1:0-19584 GCA_032273685.1 Pteraster tesselatus
CTAAAATTTGAAGGCCATTTTGTTTCCACTGAACACGGGAAAACAGGTGCACAAACATAATAGGACACACGTATTCATCGTGCGCAGTGGAATTAAAATGGCTATGTAGGTATAACGTTTGTACTCTCTATGTCGCAACTCTGGTTATGAAGAGACTCTACCTTTAACATTTGTACCGTATCGAACATTGAGACGAGTGACATTTTCTCCATTATTGAATAACTCCCCGTGGGACTGTTTACATAAGTTTTTTTAAAGGTTTTGCCGACAACAGACAAGGTAGCCGTACTGCTGTTGTGCTTAGTGTAGGCTCTTTTCGATCCTTTATCGAAACAATAATTGTTTGTCGTGACTGCATGAGATACTTTGTACCGTGAGTTAAATTAACTGAATTCGAATACCCTTAGTATTATTATTTTATTGAACGAAAAAATGTGAAAACAAGACGGTCATTCGGTAGATCATGCATAGCTCCACCAAGCAAATAGTCACAATGGCATAATCACAATATATTGCGGTTTTCTGTTTGTGTGACCTTAATCTGAACGAATCATTATAACGTCCCCAAAATTAAATCACTTCCAGAACTCATTATTGCCCACCTCCCCATAAAAATTGTTTTTTTTTGGGGGGGGTCATTTTTTTCACAAACAAACAAACACACATGCACGAGCAATTACATTAGCTCTATCCAACTTCGTTGGTGAAGCTATTTACTCGAGTCACATTTGTTATTGTAAATTTACTACATGTATAATTTAAAGGTACATAAGCCTATATCTACAGATTGGATTTGGTCTATCTGTGGTTGATTTAATAGCACTCACGTCAGTGATGACAAATTACCATCTCAGAACACGTTAACGACGTGTTCGAAATAACACAGTGACGTAGAGGGCTTATTAAAGGAATACTATCACCATGCTAAATAGGGCACCCTCATTCGTTTGTAGTGGGCGGATTACATCCTCGAATTCTACGTTTGCATAACCACAAGACAAAAATCGCAATCAATAGATTAAGAATTATCAAAAAGAGACCTCTTCCGTGACACCGAATGGTCCTGCTTTTCGGTTTGTCCACCTTTTTGATGCCTGGAATCTGTCGGCAGATTTTGTCGGCACGATAGCGTCTCAACCGTGCAAGATGCAGTCACCACAATTTACAGGTGCGTAGCGGAGATCAAAGAGGAAGGCTAAGTTCGAAGATTGGGTTGTTGACGTCATTTTGTCTTCTCTTAAGAGTGGTCGGTAAATTAAAAAATGACGATATTTTGACAGTTTTAGTCATAGTTGTCCACGCTTGCCTCGTTAAGCGCCTACAACATTTTAGTTTGAATCGTAGTCTTAATAATATAACAGCCCCCAAAATGTATTTTATCAACTTTACTTTAAAAACATTAAGAAGGTTAAACGTGCCAGTAATGAATCATAACAATTCTTGCTACTCCTTGAGCTGCTCCTCAAGTTATTCTGTAAGAGCTCTCTTATAGTATCGATTATTAATGAGACCTTGAGACCCTGTGCCTGTAATGTGTGTAGCGATTATAACCCCTCCAGCTCGACATGTCTTCGCTCGCAGAAATAATATGGAAAACCCATTTCGTTGAAAACGATTAAAGGAGAACGTAACTGCAAGGTTCATTTTGTTGTACTTGCCTGGAACAGATAAATCATGTGACTAAGTTTTTTGTTTTATTTATTTTTGGCATATTCAATGGTTATATATACATATATTTATCTTAGCAGTAAACGCTCTTTCCACATTATCAAAATCGGTGTTTATTTACAAACACCGATTTTGTGTGTTCCTTTAATTATTTATCATTATTTACCGTACTGGAATATTTGGATATATTGGAATATTGGAATATTTAAACATAATAATTATTTATTAAATTAATGTATGGAAATTCTAAAATAAATTGTGTGTCCCTTTAGCGTGAGATGTTTAGCAATACTTGCAGAGCGAATCATAAATTATGTTCATGCGCGCGGTGGCGGTTGATTCGTGGCACAATCCGAAATACGAATCCTTTCTTTGAATTTCGGAAGGTATTTATTGTGGGTTCGACTCCAGATTGGTCAATCATGTTACCTCGTGTCCTTGAGCGCGACCCTTTTATACACACCCCTTTATAAAAAATTATTGCATTTTTTTATTTAGGAGGTCCTTGGAATGGCTATATGCAGACCGTAGCAATGTAAATATGTTTCAGATAGATAAGTGTGCGGTAAAATATTACGGTGATATATTGTAGATCTAGCAGTTCACAGCTATTATAGCGAGCTTTATTTGAACAAGCGCGAGTTTATGATAGCAGCGACCAGCAGCAAAAATGTTACACCAAGGATAAGCAACCGACAGAGTGAGGTGTAAAGATGCTGGTCGCAGCTTAATATAAAGCCATAGCCTATCTGTATTCAAGATATAAATACTTGTATAATAATCCTGTATTAAAATAGCGACCAAAATGCATGTGGAGCAGTCTGGTGCTCCGTTGGGGAATACTAACGCGTCTTTCAGGGGTGACTGGAGAGGTTTCCCATGCCGTACGTACGAGTACAGATACGGTTGACGCATATAACATAGTGTATCCGTTTTGCTACCCACGCGTGTACGGCAGACGATACGCGTTGCTACATTGTGTGGAAAAACTATTGTGTACAACTCACACCGCGACCCACAGTGATGATATACGCGTAAACGGTATTCGCGGCGTGTGAAACCTCTTTATTTCTACTAGAAGATTACGGTTATACGATAGAAGATATTGCATAGGAATACATCCTGAGCAACGTAAAAGAAAGACTATACAACTTTCCCTTCCCTCCCAAAATGCCTTTTACATTGGTTACCAATAACAGATACGATGACGTTAGTGTTTACGCGAGAGAGCGCACTTGAATTTTTGCCGCCAATCCATTTTTGCTCACAGAAATTTATATCGCCCCACACGAATTTCGAAGTCGCAAGCTCCCAGAATTTTTATTTTTTTGTTTTTTACCGAAATGCTGCCGGTCAAATTTCAATTTGTATGCCGGGTCCTTTTTCCGGTTCTGCACCAAGCCGACGATTTTCACTCTCCCTTGTAATTCGATTACACCTAAACCTCGTACCGCCATCCACCGAGTCAGTTTGTATAATACATGTACATGTACACCCGAGACGCGTGTGTATATAGCTTACCAAAGGTGGGATGATTTACCATCTAAATCCCATCTATAATGTATACCTTTCCTTCTGTCTGCGTGTCGTAGTGCTGTATAGTTTTGTGGACAAAGAGAGAAATAATGGTATGCGGCCACATTGATGTCCCGAAGAGTTCGTAAAGGAGCCCGTTGCCATGTGACGCAATTTCAAAGAAAGCCCTCTATAGGAATATACGTACCCTGAGGAATGTCGGCCATCTTTGTTTATGAAATAGGCGTCGGTAGACCTTTTGACATATGCCATTTATTGGCCTTGTGTATTAAGCGATCATGTCGTCATCAAACCTAATTCCAAGGACGCCCTATGTATCTGTGATTGGCTACGGATATGGATAGACAGTATGTATTAACACAGAGTAAGAATTCTTGTCCGGGCGTCAGGTGGCGTAATAGTACTTTCACTTGCCGTCACCACTGTAAGGTCTCGGGTTCGATGTTGACAACACGAAAATTGGGTTTCGGTCCCTACTTGACCTCGTATAGTTCCCCCAATTTCTGGAGCTTTCTTCCCGCCGACGATACAGACTCACGAGGTAAGGCAATAAAACCATTGGGTGAATTTTAGGGCGTTTATGAGTAAACAGTTAACGCTGATTTAATCGGTTACATCATACGGGGCAAGCTAAAATCTCCACCCACCCAATACATGAAGCAATACATGATCTATATTTGTATTCACAAAAGGTTTAGTACCTGACCATTTAATCGAAATCCGAAGCTGAATCGATTTCAGGAAACATGCGTGGGCTCATATGCACACATACAATGTTTAGTTTATAGTCGGTCGGAAATTCTCCTGCGTTTATTCAAGATCTCAAGAGATTTGAAGACACATTCAATCACAAAGCCTGTCGTGTAAACAAGCGCATTAAATCGAACAATGTTTTTGGTTGGGGTTAGTAGTTTTGGTTTTGCAAAACGTAGAACAACTTCTGTAACATAATGTTGAGGTGTTTCTATAAGAAAGCCGACGGCATTATTATCCCTGATAATGATATTTTGTTAAAATAAAGCTGAGTGATTTAAAGGCGGGCGAGTTGAATAATTCATCGTAGTTCGTTCAATTAGAACAGGGTGAAATATTTTAAAGCGATTCTGGTGCAGGGCCGCATAAAGCGATAATAGTCTTTATATGTATAAGCAGTGAGGTATATAGAGATTTAATCCAAGTGACACGGGGTTTTAGGATCGTGGCGGCGCTTTGCCTCGACTAGGCGGATTGGTTTATCAGCAGAGGCAGGCAGGCGCTTCAACGGTCGAACTTGTTGTGGATGCAACCGGGGGTGGGAGATCCGCCACGACGTTGGCTTCAGGTCCCCCTCCCCCCTCTCCCACCCCCGTCAGACCCTGCCGCCTCTTGTGACGACAGCGGGTCTCGAATGCGATCTCGTAAAAATGTGCTCGCAACTCGAGATAGAACTTCACGTAGAATTTAAGAGAATGGTGCTCGTTTTAATGTTGGCATTTAACTTGGAATCGAGGAATGTGAAGAGATTAGAGAGGCAATCTATCATTCAGTGTTTTAGAGCGTAACAACTTCATTGGCATCCGGCAAACCGAATGGCGCTTTCCAGCTGAGATCTGTAGCTAGCCGTACTTCATCCAATTATCTTCATATACGCCCAAGAAAAGTCCAGCAATTTTCTCTTGTTTCTGGTCCTTCGCTAGGCTCAAAATTGGTAGCACATGGAAGTTTTTTCTTACTCTTTTCCTCTAAAGGCAACAGTTATTTGGGCCGGGTACGACGGTAAAACCGTCCGATAGCCGGCAGCATTTTCTGAGCAATTGGACCGTTTTTCCGCCACCTTTCTTTCAGTGTTATGCAACAATAGAACAAGTCTTTTCCCATGCTTGTTTAATCAATAACTTTCGGTGCTAATTGGAATACACACGTACGCACTTTATAGTCAAGATATATACGATAATACCGTGGCGATGTCTGACATTGCATTAGGTTCATGTAATATTGCCGTTGCACAAACATTTGTCATCAAGGGACAGCCTGATGAGCATAGGTGGCTTTTGTGCCCACTCATGGGCAATGTCAACATATCTAGGGACCTGCTCGAAATTAAGGCGCAGTCAGTTATGTGGCACGCCCCCTATATATTCTAGCCGCATGCGTAGTATCTGGGCGAATCTACGGGGGGGGGGGACGGTGTCGAAAAAATAAGTAGTGTCGTAAAATAAGTACGGTTTCCAGTTTGTGCGCATGCGCGATTATTTGTCACGCAACACCAATCCTAATGTTAACGATAACCGTAACCATAATCTGAAAGGTTTACTGTTTGCTCTTTGAAGGAATCTATGTCATAGGTCACTGTCGTTTTCTTGTAACATTTCTAAGCGGCTATTTGCTTGTTTTTGTGAATGCTTTGCGTCCCCCTCAGCCCGCCTCCAAAAATCGTTTATAAATCGCATCACTGCCCTATAATACGTCACCGCAAGGAAATCGTATAATGCTTTCTTACTACTGGTAAAAACCAATGCACGCGCACTGACCGCAAACGCTATACTTATTGTACGACCTATAATTATTCACAGCAGACATTGTGTAGGGTCCAAAACCAAACTGAAGTTTTGTATTCTGTGTTCCTTGCCTATACCGAAAACATTACACAAGGAGACCCAAACTTTCAGGGCCTCAATGCCAATTTTTTGTTATCGAACAGTGGCGCGGTTGGAATGGTTCATAAACGGACATGCATTTTCAATTTACTGACACTTCAATTTAACCGCAGTACCTTAACATTAAGATATAATTAAGGCTAGAAAAATGTAGTTAATTCTAATTTTGCCCAACAATATGGCGGCGCGTGTACACAGCTTCAATTTGTCTCTAGCCAATCCCTGTGAGTTAGACCCTCTATAAAGCCATGTGCATCGCTATGAGATTGGCCCGCTTGAATGCTGCTGTCACTCGACCGTGGGGTCACTGTACTAGTATTCCCGCGATGAGTTTTGACCGAGGGCGCCATCTGTTGATTAAAATATGCTTGGCTGTAATTAATTGCGGCCGTCTCGCAGCTAGCCCCGTCCGATACGTCGCCCTGTACGAATTACAAGGCTCGTAATGGTCGAATTACAGATTCACAAAAACAATGATTTACAAAACAGTGGTTTACACAAGCGCGTTACGTGTTATATTTTGCATGGAATGTTTATCTCATTATGAAATGGCAAATTTTGATCTGTTTGGGGAGGCTGATGGTAGATTATGCGATACACGAAGTAAGCCGCTGTCAAAAATAGATCCAAAATTAGAATCCTATTTTGTGTGTGCGATCATGAAAGAAGTGGATTTTTGAACGCCCATTTCCCGTGGAGATCGCAGGTCGATTACTTTTGTCCACGGTGATCGCTGGCTTTCCAAGTCTGCGTAAGTCTTAGGGTTATTTGACATTTGAGGCAAATCCATCTGGTAGACCCGATGACGCCCGGATCGCTGTCTCCTTCGCATCAGAAGGATCGAGCACGGCAAATTCAACTGGTAAAAGCTAAAATAAAATGTTCTCATTGATCGAAAAATCCTGAAGCAAGGTGACTCTATAAGTCCGCGCCAGTAGGCTGTTGTTATTTAGCGAAAATAAATACGTGATACCATAGTGTGATAATTACTACTGTTGATCCGATGGCGAAATGGAGGTACATGCGTATTTCGGGTGTGCGGCGTGTCTGCGTGCGGTTCGAGCGCTGCCACGTCCGTGTCCGTGTTCGGTTCGAGCACTGCGCGGTTGATCGCAATTTGCGCGCTTTATTATTGTTACAAATTGAGCATACAGTTATAACTGAAAGCGCTCTTTGTGAAGGATGTAAATTTAAGACGCGAATCACGTTTCGTTCAATTGCCTCTGGGTATTATAGTAGAACAACTTATAAAAGATCAATCAATTCAAGAGTTTAATACTTTCGAAAATATGTTTTGAAGTAGACTTATGGCTTTGCACGCCGATTGCGCCCTATAATCTGTAAACTATGCGAAAATATGTTACATGCTTCTTGAAATAATTCATAAAATACCGTACTTTTGGAGAATAATGAGCTGTACATACATGTGAACAAAAAATTATAATACGTTAAATGTTACATGTAGTTAATTTGCGTATCGACTTAAAAACACTATTGCAAAGAGAAACGTTTTAAAGGACGTCTGTACTTCTGGTAAGATGCAAAAAACAAAATTTCACAGATTTACATTAAACTTACAAGGTTTGAAGATAATGATGGTAGAAAGCTTCCCTTAAAATATTACTTGCTGAGGTGCTGTAGTTTTTGAGAAATGAGTAAAACAAGTTCACGAAAATAATTTTCGTCTCATGAGACGAAAATTAATGTACGCGGACTTACACGAATTTCCTGAAAAAATGGCCATGTAATTTCACGGTTTTCTGAAAAACCTGACGACTAATGAGGCTCAAACTTCTACAGGTGACTTGTATTAACCAGAAGTACAGACGCCCTTTAGGGATTGCAAAAACAAGTTCAAGAAAATCAGGTTTGCCGAAGATGTATTATTTTTTTTACAACTGAATAATGACTTAAAAATCAACGTATTTCCCTTAAAATTTCATAATTTTTTGTATACATGTCAAAGATTACTCAAAGATTTTTGGGAGTAATGTTGGATGGTAAAAAATACACTTCACACAAATAAACCTTCGATTAGTTTTAGAAACATTTTCCCAATTTTCCCAAAATAGCATTTAGCGGCATCCGACGGGTTTTTTCCAGGTCGCAACAAACAGTTTGTTACGAGTATGGTGCACGCGAGCTGAGCTTTAACCGTACAGCGATGTGAATTATCACCGCTGAGAAGTACACGTTTTATTATGAGATGTTTTATTACGACGTGTAGATGTCGAGTACAAAAACCAATTAATTAGTTTGGGAAATTGTAACGCTTTCCGTTATGTCATTACTGGGAGGACACGAACAAGCTATAGCGCATTATCGGGTCATTTTAGGTGAATGGGCAATCATTTATGACACCGGTCATGCCTACGAATGGATAGGAAGGTAGCGGTTTATCGTGTCCATATCTACATATCTTATCATTATCCCTTGGCCGATCCTTGCTTCTTCTTTTTTTAAAGTTGAATGTAATATCGGTCGAAATGTGCATAAGTACTTTGGAAAAGATTGATTTAAAAAATGGGCTAACAAAACAAGTTACAAAATAATACTAAGCTATTTTAGGGGATTGTCCATAACAAAATGTCCACCGATGTTCATATCCTGAACCCGCACCACAAGATGGCTGACAATTCGATAGGGTCTGTACGTAATAGAATATGTCACACAATCCTGGATCGGCATGTTTTCTTACTTGGTATTATTTTCAACCCGATTCAACCTTCTGTTACAAGCCCCCCCTAAAAAAACTGTATATCTAAAAGTCCCACTTTACAAGATGACAAAATGACAAATTGCCCTGCAGTACTCCACTGCTAGAGCGAAGTGCCCGGTGCGCGGCCGCATTATTACCGATGCGACCTACCGCGTCCCTTCCACGCGCGTCGGCATAATAAATGACGAGACGAACGGCAAAGCAAACGTGACGTTGTGTAAGCCCTCTGGGCACGAACACGCTGTTGATGAACAGAGAGCAAGCGAGCGAGCGAGCGAGCGACCGCGGTGCTAGCTGCAACCACGCACACGATGGGTAATTTGCCTGGTTGGATGGAGAAGGGTTAAGCAGCGAGAGGGGGGAGAGAAAGCACAGCATTCAATTTACACGCAGATGTGCATATTTTTGTTCATGTCTAATGAAACCTCGTGTGCTTTATTACTCATGTTATTGTATACTCCGATTGGTTAGTTATTTCATACGCAATGCACGATGACTTTAAACTCAATATTTTATTTGCCGCGCGGGGACATTAATTAAACTTGGCCTTGTATGTCGTTAATTGAACTGCTATACCTGGAAACATATTAAAGATGTAAACTATCAGATGTCACCTTGAAAAATAATTGCAAACTTCGAATTGATAATTTGCTATAGGGTTGTCCTTGTATTGTACGGTAATTAACTTTAACATAATATATCCATTCACGGATAGCTTAAGATTGCTTTCTTGTCGAAAAAAACCTATTGCTGCATTTGCGAGTATTTCGCAAGGTGACATCGGTGTGAAATCGAGCAGTACATCTTAAATGATTTTAAGTCGTTATTTGGCCAGTAAACATATCACTTGTAGTACACAGTATAAAGTCTTCGTTTTAGAAAACAGCAAAGTGTCGGCTAGTATTTTGTTTTTATATTTTAGGTCTTTAAGAACGCGTTTGTCCAAAATGATGTCTTTATACCCCGGGGACAGCTACTCAATCATGTATCTGGTCATCTTATCCCGGAAGGACGATTTCCACTGTCAAACAATTTCCTGATAAATATAAATCTCACGTTGAAACGATCCGCTTCGAGTGGATAACCTGATATGAAAATCCACTTAATACCCGTGTGTAAAGACGAGGAATTCGCATCTCGAACGATCGTAGCAAAATGACAAGAACAACGCGAGGTCGAAATGGATACGAGATCAGGCGCAAGGCGCATTCATTAAAAGTCAAATGTAGACGGATTCTCTCTCTATCTCAATTTTGTCTTCTTCGATAGCTAAGATATCCGAAGCCGTGTTGTTGTCCCGTCGCGAACCTAAATAGGAAAACGGATAAACTTACACGGTGTGTATACGCGGGCGAGATGTCTCAAGCGAATTCGAAAGTCTAATTTCCAACAATTTGCTGTTAGAATGCGAATCTTTGAAATTGATCTAAATGGCGGTTTCCTCTCTATACACTCAAATACGAATTGCTGGTATATTTTCGTAATAGTGTAGGGGTATTATAACTGATATTTTAGTTTTCGTTTGCTCTGACCTAATAGTATCTTAGGCGTTAATCCAATCGCAACCACTTTTGGATTTATCATATTTTTTATCAAGTTCGATTCAATTTCCCGCCATATTGTCGCGCAAGCGTATAATCTTTATACATTTTGGGATTATTGTACGGACAAAGTATTGTATTGAACATTTCAACGGCAGCCTAAATGGATTGAAGCTAGAATTCCTTTACTCGACTCCGCCACTTAATTCTTATTGACAGCCTTCGCATTCAGTCTTATATCTAGTCCCCCGTGCGTCAGCCAGTACTATTCGGTAATTCAGCTGTATGAACTGCGACGAAATGTGCGGCACGTTGCCTCAAACACTCTAATTAGTTTTTATTGATTTCGACTTGACGTGATTGACCCTCGAACCGTTCAGTGTACATGCACTTCCCGTTAATTAACGACAAAGACTATAACGTGGGCATGGTGTTCGTGCGGTTCCAACGCCCTGTGATTGGGAGTATACACGAAAGCTTTAAGGACAGGTTGGTTACGCGTTCGGTGCGCCGAGCTCTTTCCTGCAAATACCACGGGGTTAGGTGGCGTGGTGTGGTGTACTTTCGCGTACTTTAACCACCGTTATGTCCCGGGTCAGAATCCCGATGGTGTCGCCCTGTGTGGATTGAGAGTTCGATCCCTTCGTCCGGTTGGGGCTTCTGTTTTACCTCTAAACTTCTAACGAATCCCGGCACATGCCTACATCCATCAGACGTGGCCAGACATGTACGCGAAGGCGTTAAACCGCGGAGGTGTGTGTTCCCATAGCTCTAGTGGGTTGTGTACTGCGTGCACTTTGCTATATAATGACGGGAGAATTACCAGACCAGTGCTTTTCACACGTCAGTATAATACAAACAGTACTTCTAGTTGTAATTAATGACGAAAAAGAACAAACGAACATGTGAAGTGTGTGTATGTCACAACTCCCCCAAAAACCCTTTCGAACCTGCAAGATTATTTATTTATATTGCACACTCGTGCACCAAAGAACAATGTTATCGGTGGTTGCCGGTGTTATGTGATATATCTCTCCCTCGGCGAGACGAGCCCTCTGCCTGGGGCAAGGGGTATTTATCTGCTGTCTGAGGGAATATTTACTTCATCATCAGTGTTCTATAATTGATGTATGCGGCGGGGGTCAGGTGGCGTAGCGGTAGTTTTCTCGCCTTCACTATTGAACCCGGTAGTACAATTCTATTACCACCCGATCGGGGGAGCTCGAGTCAGGTGGCGCAGTTGTACATTCATCGCTTTTACTACTGGAAGTCACAGGGTTCGAATCCGGGAAAGGGGGGGGGGGGGGTCCTGATATGTGAATTAGATTTTCAGTCCCTGCCTGATTTCGTGGGTTAGAAGGCGAACAGCCGAAATGCTCACGGCCATAACATAAACGTGCACGCTCTAATTCGAAACCTCTCTCTATTATCAACGGCACACAATAAGAAACACCGCCAATTAAAGTCATACATCATATGCCATGCCATCGAGAATACATCGTTTATAATCGCCCACCATCATTTAGCTGTAATCTGCACGGTAATCGACCGGGCTCGTCTGGCCTCTCGCCCCGATGAAATTTAGAGCTAAAATAATGCACGTTTAACAACCGGCATTGTACGGAGGACTTTAATGTGACAGATCGAGTCGGGCTGGTAATTCATTGAATAAGACGCACTTCAGTTTATATATCGTATTTCTTGTTACCCGTTAGCTGTGACTTGCTCCAGTCAAGTTGAACAACCCACACGCTAATCACACTGTCTTCTTCGTGTGTGCTTGGTAATTACGGGCACTCTAGCCGGCTGCCATTTTCAATTATTTAACAATTTCTGGATGCGGCGGTTTATTATTTTTTTTGAAGTACCGATTGTCTCCCCCCCCCCCCATTCCATGAAGACCATGGAAAACAGTACACGAGTCAATCAACAGTAAATGATGAAAGGCAAATTATGTGTGTACTTTAGTTCGATGCCGGGTTATTACAGCAGAACCGATGGAACTTGAGGCAGTGGTGGATTGTTGGGATATTTTTGAGCAAATTGTTGAAATATTGTATAGTTTTTAAGTGATCATTTTCGTGATTGTCATTCAATGGTTTGATATACGTAATATGCACCACCAGACGGAGTTTAGTAACAAAGTATTACTGCAGGAAGGATTATTGGTTGCCGTGGCACCTATTGACATTCATCTTGAGTTCTACCTTTGTTACCACGCCCTCGTACAAGGCTCAAGAAACACTGTAAATTATTTCCTGTGCGATTGTATTATATTTTGGTTTCCGAACGAAAACCTTTGGTCTAGTACCACAGCTGTCGTGTGTAAATATTTTGCTTGTACTCACGACTGGTTGATATTAATTTCGTCTTAAAGGTAGGATATCGTGATACCCGAAACTATTTCGTGTCTCGGTGTGAATGTTTCAAAACTGCAGGATATTCTCCGCATTTTTCCCGGCTCGATGACTCTCAGTAAAACTTTCCAAGCTCAATCAGGGCCCCACGTATAGGTTCTAGCACGTAACGGAAGCTCAATATCTGGGTACAAACATAAAGATTTCTTTAAATCGCTATATAACACTACAATACACTGCCTTAAAAGGACACCGCACGCTACATTAGGAGCAATCGAACTCGCCAATCTGACCAAGGACTTGTTTGCGAGTCGTATCCCCCGAACACATGAGCAATTTGACCCAGTACTTCCGACGACATGTGATTTACTCTCACCCAATGATCATGCGCAACCCTCCCACAGCTCTGACAGTATTTCGCCAGAATAGCCAGTACACTTTAAGATACGCGTTATTATTAGATACACGAAATGAGGAACTTGACCAGTTATGCTGGCTTAGTCTTCGCTAAACACTGAAGAACCGATGTACAGTACACGCGTATATACAAACAGCTTGACCGTGTTTCGGCAACAGCGCCCTTCACAAACACACAGGCCGTTTGCAACTGCGCCGCTATAATAGATCGCAGCTTTATTGCGTTTTGTCATTCTTTTGAACTTTTAATGCGAATTTAATTCTGTAGTTTAAACATGGAGTTAATCACCAAGCGACGAGTACAACAAACTCGTGTTTAAATAGACTACACAAAATAATCTCCCAGAGAGTACCTCAACGAGAATCACACCTAAATTCGTCTCATTTGACTACCATATTATTCCCGTTTTCTACTTAGGATTTTCACCTAATCTGTAACAAATCTTGCACAGGTCAATCCGATGTGATTTGATTTTGCAATCACTCGAGGAATGTCATTATGAAACTGAACGATACCGGTAATCACTTTGCTCGGTAATTCTCTTCAAAGCCGGACCTCGAGGCTATGGACTGTTTAACGAAACTATAATGTGGTGGCAATTCATTCCCTTTCTGTATGAATCCCTTGGATACAAGACACACAGGAGACGAATTACAAATAGAGTAGGTAAAACTGTGTGTAAATCTATCTTAATTATTGCGATAACAAAAATAATAGCAAATAATTTATATCAGGTAGATACAGTCACGCAAAACAAACTGTGAGAATATTATTGAGAATATTATTCTGGACAGGAATATTTCGCTCCCACAATCCGCTATGTGCAAGAATGTAGCACTACGTGGGTCCGAGATTTTTCCCCCAGCTGGTCCACTTTGAGACACGAGAGGGTTCGAGTCACAAGGGCCTACCTTTTATGGTTTACCATAGTCTAGAGCTGTCACCGGGCGACAAAAACGTCGTCGGTTCTATTTCAAAGACACTCTAAAGGCGAGTGTACACTAACGGGTAATAGCAGGGAAACCAGTGCCCGAGGACATATTCACTCATCCACGGACTCGCGTAAGTTCGCGGATGTTGATCCGAGCAAGAAGTCCCGTTTTGAAACATGTTCAAGTTTCACGGACCCATGAGAAGGCGATATGAAAAACCAATTACCATCGGGTCTCACAATTTCAATAACATTGGCGGCGCCCTGTGCAAGCGCGACTACTCCGAAATTCATGCCCAAAGGTCAACCGTCTTGGCCTTGGCAATCCGTCAACCAGGGACACTCGACTCATAAGCGGGAAAAAGCGACCCGTGTATGGGGGAAAATCCCTTTAATTTGTACCCGTTCATGTACACTGCAGAATCCGCAATCGCCAATCCTCGGACAAAAATCCGTTCGTGTACGCCCGCCCTTGCGAGAATCACGTGACACAATACGGTAGACGTCACATTCGTCTAGTTCACCATTACGTATACTCTGGTTTTTGTGGACCTTATCCAGCAATATTTCGTGTATGGTTGCAGTGTTAATACAATCTCAGAGGCCGGACGGAGGGAAACGGCACCCGTTAAGCATCGCCTCCGAAGAAATCTTCGCTCCGTCAAATTAGGATTATCATTTTATGGGATTCTGGACGTCGTAATGGGGAATTGCATGATCGCCGTGTCCTAATTGATGGCACAGCGCAACCGCAGTTGAGGTTTGATGCCGCTAGTACTTGATTAGTAATGCTATTTCGGCTGTCGCCAAATCTAATGATGTTGGATATAAGTTCCATCTCGAATTTGGTACTTGTCAGGCTATTATTGAAATAGGCCCCAATTAAAGTCACGTTTCCGGTCATAAATCAGGTTCTGACGCGCACATCAAATCCAGTTAAGATTGGGATATCTGTAGTAACGTTGCTCATAAATTCTACGACCAAGGGCGCAGGTCCACTTTCTTATTGTTACTCTTTTATTTGTACGTTTCTTGCAGATGCTGTCATTGACTCAATCTACAAGACCACGTGGCTAGTTTCTAACCTCCCCTATATCCTTCACAATCTGCGAACTAATGCCGCCACTATGTAAGCAGGAAGTGTCGAGAGACGAGCAAAGAAGTGCAGCCCAAATAGTTGGGTAGGCAATTGGGTAAACGTGAGCGGACAGAATCGACGACGTTGATGGCAGATTGACTGCTGCACCCGGGAGCGTATATTGTTGCACGGTTCGAGCGGTTACTTCCCCTATCCGTTACGGATTATTACTGGTCGGTCTGCCGTCTGATATACAGCCTGTTCGCGCCCGATGGAGTCAGCGGGCAGCAAGTCGCGTAGGCTCCGCCTGGCCCTGCCCAAGTCCAAGACCGTGGGCGACTCTAGCCACACGGACCCGCTGCCCAATTTGAGCGCCATGGTGGGGCCTCAGCTCAAGCAGCTCGTGCGGGACTCCATGTACTTCATGTGGCCCATGGCCAAGATTGCGGAGGAGATAGACGGGGATCTGGGAAGACTGCCCGACTTCGACGACGATATGATGGACGGGTAAGTCGATACTAAAACCGTTTAATTTACATGATGAAGTTTGCTTATAAAGGGGCACTGGTGAGCTATAGAGTCCCTTCATAACCAGAGTTGCGACATAGAGGGTACCGGTACAACAGGTATAGCCTTGTACCCATTTTGATTGCACTGGGAAAGATGAATACCTTGTGTTTATGAACCTGTTTTCCCATGTTCAGTGGAAACAAAATGGCCTTAATTTTTATTTTTATTTTCGCAACTTTGGTTATGAACGGACTCGTGTTACGGAAGCTGTTGTCCGACCAAGATAAGTTTCCGAGCCCGGAGCATATCTCCCAGGATATAACGTCCTGCCCGGACAATATCTACCAGGGGACACTATAGGCTGCCGGACAGTATTTCCTATCACACCTTCATTTATTTGGGTAAATATTGGGTAAACCCTGTATACAGTGTTCATGATTCATCCATTATATGTAGATCAGTGTAAAATGTTGGACTAATTTCAGGCTTAATCATACATAAAATGGTTTCCTTTGCCTGCATATCAAGCCCTGGAAAAGAATCTCGCTGGTATCCTTGTATACCTTTATGCAACTGTAATGTACAAAGAAACACCCCAAAACTAGTTGCGAAGAAACAATGTGTTTCGACATTATCACGTCTCGCTAGGTTTGCTGTCAGGTCGACAAACCGCGCCCGTACGATGAAGAGTTGTAGGCTCCACAATCTGCCATCGCACGGGGCTATTCGATAAAGAAGAAATTATACGTTGCCACATAGTTCTGTTAATACGTAGAATATTGGCGGTAGGATGCGGTCGATCTCTTGTTTGGCGGCGTCGAATGGTTTACCCCAGGTAGAATCGATACACGTACATGCTTCTCGGCAAGTTTGGAGAACCTTTTATGTACCTTGGGAAAGTGTTTAATGTGTGTCGGCCCAGCTCCTTAGGGGTAATTGTAAAAATATCATCAAACGTTGTTGATTTCCAATGTTGCGTACTTTATCTAATTTAATTTTTTCTAAAGGATAGAAAACGACTAAGCTAAGTATTCTTCAAATACCAGACATTTTAAATTTCCGGTATCGTGAGGAATATCCAGCCATTAAGATTCTTCAGACCCTTAATATTTATACCTAGCATTTTGTTACGTGCTAGATCGACATGGGTTGGAGAAAGTTTTCATCTAGAGTCACAAAAGATAGAGCAAAAAAGGCAGAGAATTTCCCGCGGTTGATATAAATTCACATTTTGAGGCACGAGAGGGCTCGCGTCAAAAATCATCCAAGACGAGCACCCTCTCGTGATCAGTAGTAATATTAGATATGATTGTGACTGTAGAGGGCGACAGACTGTATGTCCGTGGCCCGTTTGTCGACAACGCTGTATAGCCAGGCGCGCGGTACGACGTCTGCACAAACGTACGTACATGTAACAAATGCACAGTATGTACTCCTAGTCACGGGAAGACTTATTACTAGATTTGTTTTCTAAAGTGCATTGTGCGTTCGTGTGTGTACGAACCGATACTCGACGCGCGTGTTTCATGTCGATAGCTTGTGCATAGTCTTCTAGCCTTTGTCAAAGTAAATTAGTATCATAGAGGACGTGCTTCAAATACCAGAGAGCACCGTCTTTGACAAAGGCTACTGCTCTAGTGAAAATAAAGTTTATAATATTCTGTTGATTTGGAAATAATATAGCCTAGTAGGCCTTCCTATAGCACAACAAATTTGTAGTCTTGCCTTTATTTGCGATCAATCATGCAAATTACACTTCGAGTCTCGAATCCCCGACGCGCGTTTGACCAAGTGTACATGTACTATGTATAAACAAACCAATTGATTAAAAACCTAGGGTTCAGATTTTTCTATAGCGATGTAAAATAAGGAATGTACGGTTCATGGAATACATCCTGGAAACGTTTTGGGTGAGGAGACAGCTTGTGGTTAGATAGCGATAGCGCCCTCTGTTGGGAAATAAAGGTGCACGCACTCAAATAGACGTGGCGCCCTCAATCTGTTCTGAATGACAGGTCGCGTGGAATAGTTCATACCTTCAGTGTTATATATGTTTGTTTGTCGATTCTTCTCTCCTTATTCCTGGCTGTATTATGGCATTAGGTAGCATCAATATATAATAAAGGCTAGAGTGGTAACTCACAGAGAATTGAAGCCGCTGTGATAACGATCTTTTATGACGATCACTTTAGGCCGCACGTACACTGTTTTTTACCCTGTAAACAAGATGGCCTCGTTTTAGAGTGAGCCTTCTAACGTGTGTGATATCTCTGTTAGGTAATGGTGGAGGCACTTCGTAATTACATAATGCACGTACATTAGTTTTGAATCCGTATAAGTAAATACTTCTTCGCGATTCTCGATGCCCTCTGTGAGCGGGGAAGCACGTGTTTATAATTCTATGAATCGCCCGTTTGATTAACTGTGTTTATTTACTGCCATGCTGCAGTTATCTCTACACGGATATTACCCGAGATGCAAACAGCATTCCAAACATTAACTGAATTTATGTTTTCACCATTTTCACGTAAACGCAATTGGCTCAAGAGGGCGTCCATTAACCAGTCTGTCATCAATCACCGCGGATCGGGTGGCGTATACTTTCCCGCCTTCGTCCGGGTTGACTCCCGGGCTGAACTGGGGTTTCTGTCCCACTCCGACCACCTGGGTTCCCCTGATGTCTATTGGTTGTCCTCCCACCATTTAAAACTCTGCACGATCAGCCTTGTCGTCAGCGAGCGTAGCCAAGTTGTTTCAGTTCACGATACAGACCGTTGTGCTGCTCAAAACTGTCAAGACCTAAATGGAGAACTTTGTACTGCGGATGTTCCATCATGTTCAGGACTGTACTTTTGAAAGTAAACATGTCATTTCCAAGTATCCAAGGCAATACCTTGGACGTACATGCAGTGAACTTCTGCTCCGCCAAAGAAAATCAGACGGTAGAAACACTCACGGCGGGTGATTATATCGATTATAGTCTATCCCAAAGTTTTAAATGTAATGTACCGATTCATATCAACCGGTAAGCTGACACGTGGATGAGATAACATGTTAGCCTTGTGGCGAAGCTATATACTCGGGGTGAATGGTCCCTCGTTCAAGACACTGGTGCATTATTATCCGCGCAACTCGTTAAGTGCGCCATGGTAATGACATTCTGTTGAATAATAAAGATCCCTAGTTGATGTAGCCACAATGTTTTGTACATGTAAGCCGTGGTGAAGACAACGTCCCATCCGGTCGACTGACCACACTTAACAAATTGACGTCATAAATGTACAGGCAACATTGTTTATCAACTCTAGTCCACGTACCGCCCATGCCTTGGACAAATTAGTTTTAAAATATCATACGGGATTAGTATCTATAATAGACGATGACACGGTGTTTTTATTTATCAGCAAGTCACGTGAAAAATAAGGTCCCGAACTTCATCAGGTATAACGTAATGTTGGATGTCAAACTACATGTACTTTCTTTACTTCGTTGTGAGCTGGAAACAAAATACCTCAAAAACAGAACAATTACGACAATTTTTCTTTACAGTAAACGATCTTTCTTTTTATCTTGCGAGCTTAAACAATATTAAAAACAAAAGAGGCACGTACAAGGTAGACCACACATACCTCTGTAAACTGTTGATAGAAACATATGTACAGTTACTTCTATTCCACCTGTACAAGACGACCCTCATTTTGAGCTCTTGATCCAACCAGCCTGTTTTGACTTGTACAGGATTTGAATAAAATGTCATGCAAATCGGTCCCGATATTTTGGATAATGCAGCTTACAAACAAACAGACAGACAGACAAATAAACGGAGGTGAACATATCCTCCGTTCAACTTCGCTGGCGGATGTGAAGGGGAAAATAAAGCAAGCACAATGCTCAACGACACAAAGAACACCCCCCCCCCCCGAATAATTCCCATCAGTGGTTCTCATTCAACAGTTTCAAATCAAAGGTTGATGTCCTTTCCATCGGCTTTAGACTCTCTTTATTGTAACCTCGTGAAAAGGAGGAGGACTCCCCCGACAGGCCACGGCTCGCCCGTTCACTTTGTCCGAACCCCGAGCAGAAAGAATCGCTCGGGCAGTCACCCTGCATATTAATCGCCCAAAAATAGCCGGCTTTGCGGAAGATGATACGACCTCGCATGTTTATTGGCCGTAATACGATGAAGGGGA
>JAVCKS010036032.1:0-11677 GCA_032273685.1 Pteraster tesselatus
ATGTTTTTTTAACAAAGGACAAATCAAAGCTTCTTTCCAGTCGTCAGGGAATGTACCAGAGTCTAAAGATAGGTTTATTATTTTGGTGATTACAGGAAGCAGGACGTCCAGACAGTCACTCACCAACCTAGTAGGCATTGGATCCAAGGCACACGATGTCTTTGCGGACTTCAAAACAAGCTGTTTTACCTGTGACTCAGTTAGTGATATAAATTTGTCAAATTGGATATCACTGCAAAGTGTTTCAGGAATAGAGTTAACTATTCGATAATTTACATTGGGTAATGTATAGCTATCAAGTTTGGCATGAATGTTTGCAATTTTTTGAACAAAGAAACCACCCATTTCATTTGCAAATGTTAATTTATCTGTAAATGGGGGGTAGGGAACACTATCAGATTGCCGAAGCAACTTTTTTGATGCTCTAAATAATTTTCCCTGGTCGGAGCTGTTGCTGTTAATAAAATTTTGGTAAAAATTACAGCGAGCTTTATTCATGAGAAAAGTAACCTTATTTCTGTAAGTCTTATAATGTGCAAGATCACAGACCAGATTAGTTCGCCGCCACTTCCGTTCTGCTCGTCTCCTCATCCGCATTGAAGACTTAATTTGTTCGTCGAACCAGGGGAGACGAGGCCTGACAGCGACCATCTTAGACTTCAGGGGTGCATGTGTGTCGAAAATACCAGCTAGTGTGGATTGATAATAGGACACAAGCTCTTGCAGGCCCGGAGGTGTATCTGTACACAACTTGGAAGAGTTCAAATCACTTTTCAGGGAGTCAATATTAATAGATTTAATATTCCTGTAAACAATATGTTTAACAGGAAGTGAAGGTTTTTTTCTCTTCAAGTTACAAAGAACAGAAAAATGATCCGAAAAGAGATGATGTGAAATGGGAGGGCTATCTATAATTATCTCGGATTTGCGAGTAATGACAAGATCCAATGTGTGGCCCATCTCATGCGTAGGTGTGTTGACATGTTGCTGCAGACCCATAGATTCAAGAAGAACTAAAAAAGTATTTGTGTTTGGATCGTCAGAAATATCAACATGAATGTTGAAATCCCCTGTTATCAGAAGTGGTTCGGGTGATAAAACAATAGACTCCAAATAATTAGCAAAATCAGTATTAAATCTATTAATTGTAAACGGGTGGTTTACTGAGTAAGGTGGTCTGTAAATGATTACCAGTCGTAGTTTATAGGAATTAATCCCTACCGACCATTCTGAGTACTCGAATGAGTCCACTTCACCCCCTGCAATTTTCTTAACATGCAGATGATCTCTAAATATTAAAGCAGTTCCTCCCCCAACCCGATTTTTTCGAGGTTGATCCAATAATATAAATCCTGGTGGAGTGGCTTCAACCTTACAGGCAGCATCCATATCAGTAAACCATGTCTCTGTGACAGCAAAAAGATCTGCTTTGCTATCAATAGCATATGCAACAAAGTCAGCCGTTTTGTTTTTAAGAGATCTCGTGTTCATGATACAAAGTGTCAGTGGCTCCCTCCTGGTGTCTATAGAATTTACTACGACAGGTTTAAGTGCAGGTAGACGGTTTCCAGAAATTTGGAAATTATTCAGCCGATGACCAATATGAACAGGGATTTTCATTATGTGGTTACGACGACCACCTCTACCTCCCCGAAAGCGAAGAATGCCATTTACTTTTAAAATATGTAACATTTCGGGCTGAATAGCGTGATGGAAAGTCTTTCGAATTGTAATTAGTTGACTGGGAGAGTATGTAGTTTTAGTTGAAAGAGAATCAATCGAACCGTCATTGACAGTGCACTGTATAAAACTAGGACCTGGGTTAACCGCAATATCCATGAATATTGTTATATTCTGCGGAGGATCATGACCAGGTATAACGAGACTAGTTTGCCCATGCTTGGACCATTTAACTAGCGAAACCTTTGATGAATTGAAACCTGTGCGACACAGGTTCCGTGTTACACATTGGCAGGTGGAAACAAATTTGACAAAGTGAGATATGTAGAAATTTGAATACGTGTGCCCACAATACTCCAACGGACTACCATTTCTGATATACCTAATATCCACAGTAAAATGAGTTGGGTGCGGCCTATATTGAGTAAAAATAAGATACAAGAACAATAAACATCGAGCATACATGTATGCACGAGTAACGTTAGTGACTGCCATGTTTGAACATACATATACTGTACATGTACATGTACGTGTATAACAGACAGCACACTAAACTAAAGCTAAAAATGATACAAAAGAACAACTAATCGTCAAACAAGCACAAAAAACACTACAATATAAGCAAATGTATCTTACCAAACACCGAACACACAAATCAGAATTCGATGGCTAAAATTCAAAAGAATAACTTACGATTATAAAATATAAACTACGACAGAAAACAAAATTCATGGCAGCTAGGAAACAGCGCCCTCACTTGTTGCGCCTTCCGACAGCGCGCAGTACAGAAAACGAGCTAGTTTAACAAAGAAAAGGATGGTAAACATATTAAATCAATGTGTACAATTAATCTTATACGGTAGCTACCGGGATTTAAACTGAGAACTAGCTCAGTCTTTTGGGGATTTTGTGAAATGTTTGTACGATTTTATTTTAATTGGGAGAAATGTAAAAAAATCGGGAGACTGCTCGAGAAATCGGGAGAAACCCGCCCGAAAATCGGAAGACTTGAGAGGCCTGTACCTACGAACAAATTAGCACATGTTCCATGGTATGGTGCAGTTTTAGTTTTTAAATAGAAGTCTCGTTAGTTTATTTTGAAACATGGTATGAATGGTTTACATGGTATAGAACACCAACTGGATTCGAACCAGTACCTCGTGGTACCGGTTGTAGGCTAAAGCTTATTTCACTGCACCACTTGAGTGAGAGCAATTCGCAGAGAATTATACATGTACTATTCATACATTTACATGTATATGCACTACACCCCAGCTCCCTTCCGCCCCACCCACTTGGGCGTTATATATTATATATATTTATTTAGACAAAATATCGTTGGAAAAAATGTACCATCCGGCCCAGCCGCTATATAGTGATGAATAATCAGATCACAACACAATCCGCCATCTCGCCAGTCACCAGGCCACAGCAATAATGCCCATCTTTACACAGAGTACTCCGGGTAGCTGCCGTGCGACGACTGCTACCGCGGTATAGGCAACAACATGGACTTTTCGATTGTGTGGATAAGAACGCCGTCCTCGATCTCTAGCGGTGCCAGAATGCTGCCGTCCACTCGTCATGTCCATCTAGTTTAAACCCTTTTCGATTTACAGTCGACGCGATGAACGTGCGAGCTTGCCGCGAATCCGTTTATTTTGACACACAATGACGTCAACCGTCCTAGAATCGAGGACGTGAAATCTCTGCATCAACACTCCCCGCAAGGTCGGTCAGGTAGTTTTTGCAGCCACTACACAGCAGCATTTTGAACGATTGGGCAGAAGGAAACGGGTTGCTCAATTTGGGTGGCGGGGATATGTACCTTACCCTGTATCCGCAGGTCTAAATATGGTGACAGAATTGACGGAATTTACCTTACTATATCACTCGTAGATTGGAACTTAGTTTTTTAAACCTTTTATGGTAATGGTAAATTTCTGCGTTACGCAGTGAAATTCTTGCTGGAACTGACTCCACTCCCTTTACCTCATCTATATTTAAGCCACTTACGTCCCACCTGCTTTACTGCGTTACTCGTATTCATAAGACCATAATTTCCCGCTATACTGGGAACCGCGGGAAATGTGTAATATATTCTGCTAGGTCTCCTGCAGCAGTTACCAGAGATGTTTAGCTGAAGTTGGCTGCTTTGCTATAACTTTTCTGTCAAACAAGCTCTATAGCAGGCTTCTTCAATAAATGCGCCGAAGCGCTACATGGCGAAATTCTGCTAACAAAATGCGCCAGTGATCGCCGTCCTGTGGGAGGGGTATACATTTTTGGAAACTTTTTGTGTTTCAGAAAGGGCTCAGCTCAGATGCGAAATGGTGCAAAGTTTGTTCAGGTTTGAGGGAACTTCGAGAGTGGAAACTTTCCATCAGATTTATAAACTAACAAGAAAAGCAAATAACAGATTTATTTACCTCATTTTGAGAAAAATTCTTGTCAGCGTGAGTGTAATATAATTCATTTTTCAATATTCTCCTATATTCTTGGCCTATATTCACATTTCAGTGAATAATAACATTGACAAATATACTGTTTGGGCATTATTCGAAGAATATTATATCGTATTACATTTTATTGCATTTAAATAAATTTAAATTGTATTGTATGCCATGATATATACATGTATTTATAAAATTTACGCCAAATAAAAAAGGCTTTATTAATGTAGATGAGTGTTCGTATATCATAGGCATTGCAATTATGTTAAGGAAGATAATAGCTTAAATAATATCTAACACACTGTGTGGGAACGTGCATCTGACAGCACTATTTTTGCTGCAGGTATTCGAAGGAACTTATTACAGTGCACAATTAACATTCACACGACAAAGACATAATAGCTAAACACGTTGATTTTTCCTAATCACTTTTCAGAGCACTTTCCACTATGATATGTACAGCATGCATACATGGTGGATTGTGCGGCAACACGGTGGATACCACCGAATTACAAAACAAATGAAGTGACAAGAGGCAACCTTGCACAAGCATTAGCATCTTCCATCATGCAATTTCATCGGCAGTGTTAGGCAAAATAGGTGGCGGTCCAATATATGATTCCCTTTTTTGAACATATGTAATGGTGTTTTTCTAAACGTTTTGGTTCACTATCAAACAGGACCAGTAAATATGCTGCTAATTCTGACTGGTCCGCCAGGTTTTTTACTGGTTATGTTGATCATATTTTGTCAATTACATTTTATAATTACTTTTTGCCGGTTTCTTTATATCGTCTTAGAGTTGACATCGTTAATTTGGGTTCTGTATTCAATATTCCCGGCGGTGTTTTTGTTTTGACTGGCCTGCTGGGACATTTTGGGACATGTTTCAGTTGATCGGCCGCTGTTTGAACCATAGTTCATGTTGAACCCTGCTGAAGAGCTTATTAGTAAAACGTGTTGTAATAATTATTCCTTTACTCATGATTTGCTACAAAATGCTATGTCATTACAAAGATAAAATGTCAGCAAAGTCACGTGCTCATGTACAAATACAATTACAACGCGTACACAATTATATAACATTATAAGTGTATTAAAAATAGTTAAAAGGGACTTTATATATACCGGACAATTTTATAACATTATTAACTATTGTATTAACCCCACTGCGATCGGGTATGTTAAGGGGAAACTATTTAGAATTGTATGTACATGTATTAATTCATTTTCCATACTTCAAGTTGTGATATTAATGTACATGTAATTGGTTTGCGTGACTAAGAGGATAAACCTCCTAATTACCGGTATATAGGACACTACTTTGGCTTTTTCACGCATCGTACACTGTGAATGGAAAAAAAGATATTAGCTTTTGTGTGTCGTCACCCTTATGGAATATTTGTCCAAGTCATATTTCACTAATGGTATATTTTGTTCTAAGCGATTACGTCAAAACATTTACAGATTTATTCTCTTGCTCAACTGGTTGTATTATGTATTAAGTTTTCCATAAATATGAAGTACAAAACATATGAAATACATATACATATAATTCATGTACATGTATACGTAGAGTCCAAATCCGCTAGCAGATATGCACTTCTTCACAGATTTAGACCCCTGTTTTGAATTTATTAGATCATAGAGTGAGGTAGTTTGTTAGGGTCAGCGTTAGGGTTGGGTGCGACTTTATTATTGTTTCGTAGTGACAGGTCACACATGTATTTAATTTTTTTGCATAAGCGGTTCAAATCAGAGAAGAGGGTTCCAAATTCCCTAGCGGATATGGGTCCATATTTGCTAAGTGATTTGGACCGGAGAGTCCATATCCATAGGGGGTCCAAATACGCTGTGACACCTGTAGTCACTTTATTTTTTGGCTACTCAGTCACTTAATACAGGTCTTTAGTATCGGTATTAGACTCAGGAAAGATGTTAAGGAATGGTATAATTTAAAAATTGTTGCAGCGAATCATACATGCAGCTAAACAAACAAATTGGATGATTGATTGATGCCTCTCTATAGCATTATACAAAAATGTGCGTTCATATTTTGTGCTGCATTAATATACTCGGAGGATCACATTTTCCTCACATCTGTTCTTAGGAACTAGACATTTTTTCATGGTTTTTAACGATGACCTCAACCACTGATGGGTCGGCCAGGGTTGTGACGTCACCTAGCTCGTCACTTCGATTAGCACAAACCTTCCTCAGGATACGACGCATTATTTTCCCCGATCGTGTCTTTGGGAGACCCGGAGTGATCTGCAAACAAATAATAATAATGAAAACGATCAGAAGAGTTCATGGGGAATTGAGTCAGGTGGTGCAGCTGGGTTCGAATTCGGTCCCTGACTGACTTCATGGGTTTCCCCCAGGTTCTTGCTCCTCTCACGATACATACATGTACATGTACCCTTAATTGTAGTGGGGCATATAGGAAAACTGTATCAATGAGTCTGCCGAGCGCTGCACCTCATGGTGGGCGGTATCAGGTTGTATGTGCACCAGATACAGACTGTAGTGATGTTAAAAAGAGTATCAACCACCTCCACATGGAGGATTGATGACAAAATTTATGACAATTAATATCTAATTTGCAGATACAATGTATGACAGCTGATCATTCTGATGTAAATGTTTGCATCTTACTTCCTGGAAGATGGCAGAACTAAAGGTTTTTTATTTTACTGGTATTGCACAGATGTACACATTCTAACATTAATTTAGTGCATGTTGATATACTGTATACTCAACAAAAAAAGAAATGCACCACGTACAATTTACATTTTTTTAAGGAAATAGGACCGTCATTGTAAAAATGGTACACATTCAAGATTTTGAGCAATTTAAAGATAAACGTCGATCTTTATTTATCTCGTTACGGCTAAGTGATTTGGGTGAGTTCCAAAAGCTGTGTTTTGCATTTTATGCTAATAGTCACACATGAGAGAATCCTAGAGATGAGTTTGACCACTCCTGTCCTGAACACAACCCTTGCCTATAAAAAGACACCAAAATGATGCTAACTTGTTTTGTTTTGTTTTGTTTTGTTGTTGTTAACAATGCAATAAACATTACATTACTGGGCTCAAATGTCAATGATTATGTGGGATTCAAACACATATACATTTCATTTCACAAAATTCGGGCAAAAACTTGTGAAAAAATCTGTGGTGCGTTTCTTTTTTCCTTAAGTGTACATTGTATGTTTGTTCCCATATGTTTTCCATTTGAAGTATTTAAAAGTGTGTACTACAGGTGTATATGTACATGTGGTCAAGTAATGCCACATTGGGATATGACATCATGGTGGCTGCAGACGATAGTGGCTGGCCTTTTATTGTCCTCAGTTCAAGGAGCGTCTCATTGGTTAGTGTCTGTACATGTCACAACCATCTAGTGGGTGCATTATCTCAGACTAAGAGTGGTACACTATTGTATGGCTGTCGCAAATGCCTACACAAACCAACATGTATCTAAAGACATACATGTATATCCACTGCATACATGTATGTTACAATCTGCCATTGCAGTCACTATGTACCGGAGCTTACATGTACCTGAATCATGTCTGGAACAGCATATGCGGCAATCTTTTTTCTAACCATCAGCTTCAATTCTGTGATGATATCTTCTTCGCTTTCAGTCACATTCTCACGAAGAATCACGTACGCATATATGCCTACAATAGACATTTATTAAATCAGTCAAAAGAAAATGAACCCATCGCATTGCATTTTGTACTTGCAATCAAATATAATGGCTGAATTTTGTGAACTTGAATCCATTAGACTTTCATTGAAATTAGCAGAGTTTGTACATAGGAAATGAACTCCAACCTTCTCCTTTGATGTCGTGTGGGAATCCAACTACAGCAGTCTCAGCCACAGCAGGATGCTCATCCTGAAACAGCATACATGTATTAACATGGATATGATTAGGAAATGACATAAGGAAATTAGAATGGTTCACACAAGTGCACCACCTAACAGGAGGTATGATGAGTAGTCCTGGATCCAGGATTATGTGCTTTTATTTGCGAACTAAAGGAATATTATTAAAGTCAGGTATTACAATGAGGTTCTTGTCCAAGGCTTGATAAGGCAGGAGATCACCATATGATTAAGCGTCAAATTATACCAACATCTTACATGAAAAAGCCTGAATTCATGCTATTGCCTGAAAACTGTCCAAGTGCTACATTGTAATTGTATGTTTAAGTGCTACATGTATGTTTAAGTGCTTTTCTACTATAAATCCCTTACCATGGCATCTTCAACCTCGGCAGTGCCCAACCGATGACCGCTAACATTAATTACATCATCCATGCGGCCTGTAATGTGGTAGTGACCAACGTCGTCACGTTGTGCTCCGTCCCCACTAAAATAAACCCCTAAAAACAATAAAAAATGTCTAAACTGTTCAATGCAGTTTAAGAAAGCAAACATCCTTATTTTAACAACTTTTTCAATACTGCATTGTATTTGCAACTAATTAGAACAAGATTAAACTAATTTAATAAAAATACAGTACAGTGTGTATCTCATTTTGCGGAAGGATACAGTTTGCATTGCACATGGACATAAACATGTATTATTGATGCTGCTCAAAGTGATAGAGGCCACACATTTAGTTCTGCACAAAAAGTCAACTGTCAGTCAATATGTGTGTTCTACACACTTGTTGACATTTATATTCAATGTAATTTGTAGCTTTAACAATTAGAAATAACATGTACGTATTCAAATGTTTCAAATTATAAGATTATGTTCTTATTTATCATTGCAACAACATGCAATTGATGAATCATTGAAAAATAGGGGAAGGTGATGCAGAATTAAGTTCCTTGAGTGTACATACAACTGTACATGTACTGTACAGTGTACATGCATGGCAGTTATTTAGCACCCTGAATACATGGTGTGCTTTAGACAAACATGTAGATTAGACATCTCCTACATACACTGTATACATATATGTACACACGGCCCATATGATACCATATATTCAGGTACATGTACCCTGTCCGTGATAATAATTGACATATTTTTGATTGCCAAATTTGGTTGGAAATGTCATTCAAGTCTTAGCTACATTGTGTAATAGCCAAAAATAACAATACAAAAGAGCCAATGTGCTAATTTGGGGGAAAAGATGCAAACCACAAACCATAACAACATGTATTCATTCATGTTGTACAGTAGTTGTTGAGAGGTTTACCTTGATATGGTTTGAAGTACGTGTCAATGTAACGTTGATGATTGCCGTAGATGGAACGAGCAATGCCTGGCCACGGCCTCCTTGCACAAAGTGCACCTGATACGTTGTTTCCTGTCATCTCTGTAGTCTAGTGGTGATCAAACAAATGAAGAAACAAATTTACAGCGGCATTTAATCAAAGAGTGGGGGAACAGTGGTCCAGTGGTTAGTAAATTGGACTCTCAATCCCAAGGTCAAGGTCAAGGTCAAGGTTCACAGTCCTGCACTGATTGTCATGTTGTGAAGGTAAAGTATCTTGCCAAGACATTTTAGCCTCCTGTGATTCTCTGTTCCCAAGTGTATAAATGAGTACTGGCGAATCGAACAGGCCAGAGGTCAACCTGCGATGGGCTAACATTTCATCCAGAGGAGGCTACTGACTTTAAGTCATTTTGTGATGCAGAAACCCACCAGGCTCAGAACAGACATTCATTTTTAATTTTGTCAAACATCAGCCACAACCATTTGTTCCTTTCTACCCCGCATCTATCAAAGTTATTTCTTGTTGACATGTATTTACTTGTTTAAAATAAAAAGCACTTGTACATGTACATGTATATGGTGCATTTCATTTGTTATAAAACTGCTGCACTTACATTGTCCTGTACATAAAGGTAAATGGATGTTGCGTAATGGACGAGGGAGGCATGACGGAGGTGGCGCGACAGACATGGTGTCAAGGACGTGGCATGATGAACGTGGTTACACACAGGTAGCGTGATGGATGTAACGCGACAGGGAACGGCGTGGCGTGAACGATCAAGACAGATGTATCAAGGCAGATGTGCGATATTGATATGGGCACATGAGAATATGAAATAAACCAATCAAATTGAAGATCATTAACACCAATATAATGTTTTTTGAATTTAGTGATCCCAACCTCAAGAGCATGTACATTTTGTACATTTTGTAAAGAGTTTTACAATTATATCTTTAAATTCCCTCAATCACAATGTACATTGTACACTATTGCCTCTCGTAGCAAATGCGCCCTCTTGCTTCGTTCAGGTTGTTAACAGCAATAAAAGTTAAGTTTTATTTCATCACCATTTGTCAACCAGGAAAGTTTATACATGTATACTGTAGTGTGCATGCGCCTCATGCTCAAACATCAAGGCGAGACTTCAGAGCCGGGCAGACTTTGACTTTGATTATAAAGTTATTAATTCTACATTCAGAAGCACTTTTCAAGGTTAAATCGGTCTGAAATCGGAAAGTAAATATCTTCAATGATTCTTTACAGTAACTGTGGGCTTATCCAGCACTGATTTGATGACCTACCGTATCACTCATCAGGACAGGTTCAATTCCAAAGAATGGCGTCATGGGTCCATGATGAATCTTAGCCCCAGGAGATGAGGGCCGAGGGGTGATCATGATACCACCCGTCTCTGGTCATAAACAAACATTAGGAATTATTGTTATTGTTGCTGTCACAAATGTGTTTCTATCGGGCTATATCAGTGGCAAGTGCATATTCACAAAGTAACATTTCGCACAATAATTCTCTGTAAGACTTGATGATGTGTATGTATATTACATCATAAATTTGTTATCACCTACATGTACATGTAATTACCATCAATGAGGTTCGAAGGTTATATTTATAATCTTATTTCCTACCGGTATATCCTTATCAATTTTTTTTTCTTAAGTATTAAGTCTCAAGCAAACAGATAAAGAATCTTAAAAATCCAGAAGGCGATTATTAAACGATGTTACCTGACCAGTGGCTAAGAGAAAAAGAGGAAGCTATAGCGTGGCACACATGTCACAGGGCATTGTGGGTAGGACAGCAGAGGGCGCTATTGTGTGAAAGTCTTAGGAATATTGCCTATCGGCATAGGGATTATGCAAATGTAGTATTCGCTCTACAGGTAAGTAGAGTGACGTAGACCCGCAAATTCTTAACTTTGTTGATTGGTAGTACAGTATTAATTCAAACCAATTGTAGAGAGGAACATCTTTCCAGTGATATGTGATAAATATCACACAGAAGAAATTATTTTCACCTTTATAACGAGCTACGAGTTTAAATAACCTTATTAATATGGCAAACCCTCTTATCATTCCACTAGTTCTACACATCTACAAACCTGTTTGCCACCACGTGTCCACGAGGCTGCATCTCTTCTCACCTACTACGTCATTGTACCATTCCCAAGCCTCGTGATTTAATGGTTCACCAACTGAAAGATGGAGCAAACAAAGGCAAACATTCAAGGCAAATACAGCATTTTCACTGAACTTTCATGTAAACATGTTAACCCTCT
>JAVCKS010036110.1:0-11668 GCA_032273685.1 Pteraster tesselatus
AATAAACCTTAAAGAGCATCTAGGTAGGAAATATATCCAGGTTGACAGCAATATACTCAGATTGCCAATTTTGTTTTTATATCAAATCTTTAAGCTAGGCATCCATTGCATGCTATGGATGATCTGCATACATGTGTATTCGTGCAAAGCAAAAACGTAGTCAAATGTACAGGTTGATATTCCTGATATCTAGACAGTTGCATTGGCAAAAATGATAAAGGGATTTCCGTAACTGTCTAGAAATCAGTGTGCTTCCTTACATTTCCAACAGCAGTATGATACACCACACTACCCAAATCGTATAGCAGCAATTTCTACAGTAGGTAACACAACCGAATATTGCAATGCAAAATTAGAAGTTATTAGGCAATGCATTACTTAGGAATGTGTTCTAACAAAGTTGGGCCAGGTCGTGTAATTATTATTAAGAATAGCTAATGACCTGCGGTGAATCAGAGGGATCCATGGAAGCAAGGGATAAGGTGTGATCTGTGGTGGACAGGAAATGTAACCCCCAAGTATACTTAAATGTTATGGTGACTTTGTTTACAAGATTCCCGCAATTAAATTTCTAGATTTTACGTTTATCGTATTTTTTTTAACAAAGCTCTTCATACATGTGTTTGTACATACCTACACGATAACATCTAAGCCTCTATGTCAATTATTCTGTGAATTAAAAGAAAAACAGGGTGTAAACACTGGTGCTAACGTAAGCGGTAAGAATGAAAGTCTCAACAGAAGCACAAACATGAACAATATCGGATAGCATGCTTCCTTATTTTCACAATCTGTTTCACAATCATTTCGATTTAAAAGGTAAACTGCCCAATTTAAGACCGATTTCACCTCTGTGAGAATTGTGACGTGTCACATCAAAAGATACCTCTTGGATCAAAACTTTTAAAAGCGAGTTAGAAGGAGCCATTGTGAAGCTTAAACCATTAGCCTACTCTTGAAATGCTGGACCCAAGTGGTTCCTTTCGACGCATCACAAATAAGTGTAAATATTGACTCGACAATTTGATAAGGTTGGCATTAAAATATCAGTGACTTCTTGCTGCTATCAAGTTAAGTAAGTTTGACATAAAAATACAGGGATGCATTCTTTTATGCTCTAAATGAAATCAGACAATACATCTGTACGACATACTACATCAGCGTGTACTTTTTGAACAACTGGTGATTTTCATGTCCACCTTAACCCTACACTAGGCCACTGGCAGCCACATTTTATTGGGAGGGGTGACATCTTACAGATAAGTCCAATTTGGACAAACATTACATGGTACCAAAATGAGCGCAAGATTTGCGTGGGGAAGGGGGGGGGAGGGTGAAGTTATGGAAGGAGAATCCGAAAGTCCTAGCGGTTGCGACACAATCACTGAACAATGTAATTGAAAGGGCTAAAATGCAGCTTTAAAAAATCACTGAATGGTAAAGAATTCATGGCTGCTGTATTACATTTGGGAAAAGTGTAGGTTTATTGCTAAATGTGTGCAAATTAGGATAACATTTCACCGACATGTTGTTACTGTACAATGTATGCTATGCTCAGACTTTAAATTCTTCATTAAAACACTGAATTACGTACATCCCAATGCAAGCATTATATATTGTAGTAGTGAATAATTACTTGGTTTTAACCAATATACGTTTTCGGTTGACAAAACACAGTTTCTTTAAAGATTCACAAGACTACCAATCACATCAGTAGTATTCATGGTCCAACTTCTGATCTGGGGGACGCAACACTACCAGACTAGTTTCTTGGGCACCTCCCATGTAAATCCTTCCTTAAAGTGACCGTACGTGGCCGTCTTCTGATAGATAGGGCGACGCAGATCAAGCTCCCTGTTAAACACAAGTAACAACGGTGACACTTGAGAGAATTTTGTAAATTTGTGGAGGAGGGTGGGGGTGGATGTGAAAGTGGAACTTGAACTCTAGTTTGGTAGACTATACTAATAGGTGCGAAGCGAGGGGGGGTGGGAGGAGGAGGAATGTGTGTGTGGATGTCAGATGATCAAAGTTTATGAGTTAATCTTACTTGATAATGACGCCTGGCCTCAGATCAAAATTATCCTTGACAATCTTCAGTAGTTCCTTCTCAGTCTTGTCGGATGTACCATAAGAACTAACATAGATAGACAGGGGTTCCGATATGCCAATGGAATATGACACCTGTAAATTTAGAACAGAATAAACCAAACCAAATGATGGCAGATTGTTTACTAGCCTGCGTGTGTGTGCAGCCCTAGGGGAAAATTGTTTTCATTTTATTTGGGGCAACAGCCAAGACATGACAGGCTGTAATTTATTTTATTTACCTCGGCTTATTTTTTATTTTATTTTACAAATTACCAACAAAGTCAAATCAAGACAGCTGGAAGGTGTCGTTAAATAAAAAGGAAAGAGATACAAGGGAAAGATATATTTAAGTTTCAGTATATTCAGATTATCATAATCAACTAAATTATATACTTGTAAATCTCTTAAACAGCTGTTTAAACTCAGGGACCTGTGGAAGACCTCTTTTAAGAATGGGCCACCCTTATTTATATATGGGTGTTTCCATAAATAGGGTACCAATTTGTTACAGTGTCCCTGTCACGTTGGAAAATGTACCACCTAATTACTCTTGATTGTTTAGGGTATCTGCAGTCGTGTTGGAATCATAATCAAAAGTCAATACTAAAATTTTAATATTTAAAAAGCAAACAATATTATTGAGAGTCACAATAATGAAATAATAATAGATACATTTCCCAACGTGACAGGGACACCGTCACAAATCGGAAGCACCCATATATAAAAAAATTAATAAACAGCAGTGAAACCCAATAGCATGATAACAAATGATGTCGCATATGCAAAAAGTACCTGGATGCTTACAGACAAACAATAATTAAACTTGGCCTATTGCATGTTTCTACAGTATTCAAGAGGCTAAATTTAAGTATTCTCTGATCGAAAAACATTAATACTAAGTTAGCAAGATCTCTTAAAGGCCCAGGACACTGATTTGTGGGAAAAAAGATATCTTATTATGAACATGACGGGCAAAGATTCTATTTCCGGTTAAACCAACCCTCGTTGAAATCGGCATACGCATTCTGTCACAAGCGCGGTTCAAAGTGTGGGCTTTTTTGTTAAAACTGTCCACTACCCAGAGCAGCGAGTGACGTCACACCATGGCTTGAATAGGCTATCTTCAAACACGTTAATGTAAACACGCATCGCGCGACCGGCCCCTGTTGTGACGTCAGGACGGCATATAGAAGGCACCTTCGATTCCACCGTACATGTACGTGGTGGAATCACATGCAGTAAAATCAAACATATTTGCTAATCCTGTGAAGCAGGAACTCAGTCTGATTGTTCAACTCACACCTCCTTGGTGCGTCAATCCGATGGCCTGAACTCGCAAATGTGTGAGGCAGGCTTTAGGCATTTCCCACAATTAGTTCGTTAACTGAACTTTCCGATATTTCAGGAGCTCTTTTGCAAAGCAGATGACTAACCGACACTGCTCCAAAAATTGCGAGCAAAAAAGCAGTTACCAGATTTGAATGTGTTTTAATCGTTTAATGATAGACGAAATAAGAGTACAATCAGAATTCCGAAACTTAACAATTCCACCCTAAAATGACTGGGCTGTTTATTTGAAATGGATTGCTGCGACTTTGTTCGGGTTTCGTGGGAACAGGTCACAAATGCGCTCGATTCAAAGAAGTTTGTTAGAGTAACTGCCTGGATAAAACCAAATGCACATCGTCACAAACTACACGTACATTTACCATACTGCCCTGGTAGAATACCGGTAGACTATTGATAATAGTTCAACCAACTTTTTATTTTTAGCTGTACTTGGAGAGAACAGTACAACTGATAGGACTTATCTTGTAGACACAATCAATAGCAGATAATGTTGACCATCCTATGATCGTGTGAGTGGATTAAACTAGTTTGGGTTGGAAGGAACAGGTTCGGGTGTATCAACATACTATTAGGTGCAGTTGTTAAAAATGTCATGTCAAAATGAGCTGGAACAAACATTTTCAACAGCACAGATTTTTGCTTGGTACAGAAAACTACCGCTTAGCAAGGGGATAAATCAGAAATGCTCAAGAAATCAGAAGTGATTTTTAATTTTATTGAGAAAACACTTCGCACAACCTACTAATCCATGTGTAATGCATGCGCATATCCGTAGAAAAAAATACCACCTCCTGTGCACTCAACCATGCTCTGGTATAAAGGAATGCCAATGCTACACTGTAGCAATCGGCCTCTTGTTTCGCAGCAAAGACTCAAAAGCTGGAAGGAACAGAAACAACCTGTAAATACATGTATAATCTAGGCCTAGCCTGGGAGGTTTAACATACTCAAGAGGCCGGACCACCTATCGTGAAGATGGTGTACAAGCTATCCGAGCCTTAGGGGCTGTTGATTGTGCTGCTCTATGAAGTAGTCGTTTTCATATACACCACTGTGGGAACGGTGAACTCGATCTGGGGGATTAGACGGGAGCTTCCCGGGCTCCCATGAAAGTGTCCTGATTCGAGAGGAAGGAGCATGGTGTTCGTTTTTCATGATGGGTGGTCCTTTCAACAAAGTGTTGGCCGATAAGGTGGCGCCAACCTTAACAAAGCCTGATGTAAGATTACTATAGCGGAACAATAGCTTGAGAGTAGAAATCATTGCACTGGGTCCGGATTGTAAGGTGAAGAAAGAAGTTCCAAATAGCAGCTAATGATGTAGAATTGACAGCATCCTTGGAACACTAGTTGGCGAAGTGCTATAGTCGACTATAGTTCTCAAGTTCTTTGTGTTGATATCCATCTACGCTCGGCTGCCGAGAAAGTACTAAAAGTGCTAAAGTGTAACCCCATGGTTTTATTGTAGATACCGGAAGTCAGCAGGGTCGACAGCCGCCATGGTGCCCCATGCCTCTGCCTCTGTGAGACTGCTTCCATGTTAGCTCAACAGGGCTGTATCAAGGAGGGTCATGGTCTGACCTTGCTAACTGTCAGAACATCGGGTTTGAACGGCGTGCCTTGATAGAAAATCTTTTCAAAGAACAGCGGAGCAAGTAGAACAAATCCCCTTGTATTCACGGCTACATTGCCGACGACAGTATTGGTCGAACGCGAACCGAGGGGAGTCAGACATCTTGTAACAACGTGTTAACTGGCGATTTCTAAACTATGATCTGACTGTAGCGATTATGCTTGAACTAGAGAAGCTACATGAAGTTTGCTGGCAAGTTGCATTTTCTGATTAGTTTTACCAACTACTAACTGCCTAAAAAAAAAAATTGATTTTCTTTTTGCTAAAAGCATGTGCAAACTAAACAATGACAACAGCCTGCAATGCAAACACTGTTTGGTCCGAATATACAAATTCTGTCAAGTTAACAAGATGTTTGTTCACTTCCTGCATGTATTCACATGGAGGGTAGAGGGGAGAAGTAGCACTACTATAAACCAGGAAATTAAAATTACCTTATTTACCTTGGTAAATCACGAAATGTTCCATCGCCAAGTCACTCATGCTTAAAATTGTCTATCTTGGCTAGAAAAGAAACACTACAGCAATAATCACCCACCTGGACTAGCACACGTCTACACAGCTTAGCGGCCACGAGTGACTTGGCCACCCATCGGGCAGCATAGGCACCAGAGCGGTCAACCTTTGTGACGTCCTTCCCGGAGAAAGCACCACCACCGTGGGCGCCCCAACCGCCGTACGTATCAACGATTATCTTACGCCCAGTGAGGCCGGCATCACCTTTCGGTCCACCTGAGGAAAAAAAAAAAATACACAAAATGTGTCACAAATATTCAAATTGGGTACCGGACTAATTAAATAGTCCAAATACATGCAGATTAAAACATTCTGGCATTGTCATTTTTGGCATCTGCATCTGCCAACAGACAAAAATGATAAAATGGAACACAATGAAAATTGCAATTTTTTTTTTTAGTGTACTGAAATGTTGGCAGCTACGTGTCTGCTGTCCAACCACACAAATAAATATTCACATAGTAACATATTAATCTCAGTAAAAACACCTTACCAACAATAAAGCTCCCCGATGGATTCATATAATAGATGGTGTTCTCATCTAGGTATTTAGCCGGGATAACTGCCTTGCAAACTTGCTCCTCTAACATCGTGCGAATTTCGGTGACGGGAATACCGGGGTCGTGCTGCGCAGAGATGACAATGTTGTGGACGCGAAGTGGTATCAGGTGTCCTTTGACCTCCCTGTATTCCACGGTGACCTAAACCGGCGAAAAAAGAAAGTTGGTAGAGATCACTTTAGATCTACAGCCGCGCATGTGCTGATAGGCTTCTGGGTGATTAACAACCTGGGGATAAAAATGGCTCTGAAGAAGTACGCTACTCTATTGGTGGACTGGTATTAAACCAAATAATATTGAAGTATTTCAGAGAACATCCAGGGAAAGATAATGTATCTAGACAGAAATGTTATGTCATAGGAAAGGAAACTTTCAAAGACTACGATGCACTTTGTATTATTTTTTTTTGAAAATGCGGTCGATACTTTCAAATCACTTTGTACCTAGACGCAAGCATGCTTACCTTCAACCTGAACGCTGACAATTAATATTTACGCACATATACGCATTTATAATTGTAATTTCAAAGTGGCTTCCAACAACGGCCAAAAGCATTTTTATAAATTCTAATTTTCATTCCGTTTCATTTTTCGTACCTGTGATTTGGCGTCAGGTCTGAGGTAAGGCACCTCTTTGCTCTTCCTCAGCTCCGCCATCTTGCGTGTCAACCCATGAGCAAGGACCACAGTCAAAGGCATTAACTCTTCCGTTTCATCGGTGGCATAACCAAACATTAAACCCTGCAATTGCAGCGACATTTTATTTGTTAAATAAGGTGCTTCAAGACACTTCTAAGATGTATTGTAATTGTCACATGGCCACGCCGTAATATATAAAACTTTTCGAATGACAAACAAACATCCCCTTTTAAAACATTTGGTGCATCTTGTCGAAAGGTTAATGTTGTTAATAACATTGATACCAAAACAAACTCTTCGTCGTATGTGCTATAATCATATTGCACAGCATTCTTTGGTAGTGTTCCTTTGTAAAATTTGACGCTATTTTTCTGTTGCTTTTGATATTGTGTGAACCGGCGGCTTTCCGCTGCTTGCTATATTTCACTGAGTAGGTGCTAACAAATTGTTATGGAAACTAACATGCCAGAAACCTACAATGAATTAAAACCTCATCCAGACTTTATGCTATGGGAACATGATTTGAGTGCTCGTCTGACAAACCACTAAGCTTGAAAAAGACCCCCAAAAATTCCCTGATTTGTATACCTGATCACCCGCTCCGACGTCTTCATCAGATTTGTTAATATGTACAGACTCTGCAATTTCCCTCGCTTGCTGTTCAATAGCTACCAGCACACTGCAGGTTTCAGCGTCAAATCCTGCAAAAACATTCAACACCGTTTTGGTAAGAAATTCACCACCATGAGCTGAATGCGTTACTCGTAGAGTAAATAAAGATAACAGAGATATAACAAAGGCAAGTTGAATAACCCAGTAGTATCATCTGATTAGATGAAAAGTAATGCGGTTAGATGTGATTAAACAACAGCATCACATTCACGCCTGTGACCGACTGCACAAATGCATTAAGAGGTCGTTACAGAAGAATTCAAGATACAGGTACCATATCGTTATATAATATTGAACATTGGATAATTAGATATTGATATCATGATCTACATTTTGTAAATGCATTCTCAGTTCTGAACTTGTGTTGTAGTCTCCCCAACCCCCAACAATATCTTATGCTAGACAAGCATAAACTATCTGATAATTATTGAATATTTGATATTCTGTCAGTATCGCACCTAAAAGAAGAGTTCAGAGAAACGTGCGAGCTGAAATGATACAAAGCTGAAAACATACAGGTGCTCCAAAATGGTACGTAGTACAATTCCCAGTCGACTTGAATTCTCCCATTCTCATTGTCCAATGTATTTTCGACCGATCGATGGTTACCAGTAATAATAGTTACCAGCCCGTACTAATGTAGAGCACGTGTAGCTAAGCAATGCTAGAAGTGTGGTTGACTTCACCCTACCCTTTTCAGAACTGTCAAAGCCGATACTTCTCACCGTGTCCCGGATCACCTTCTGATAATCCACAACTGCGTTTGACGAGATCTCGCCCAACACCATAATCATACCAGTCTTGGTAGCCGTTTCTGCAAAAAGATAACAGAAATGCCAATAGACCCACCACCCCAAAATGAGCAAAACTCTGGTACTAACAAAGTTGTCATTTGTCCCTCCTGAGAACAAGTGTTTCTGCCATTGCCTTGAAAATAGCCAACGTAAACTTCAGCAAACGCTTCAAACCTCCCTGATAAGGCCATTTAAAAACAAATTCATTTTTTTTGCTTCTTTTTTTTTTAATGAATAAAAAACAAATTTAAAAAAAAATTAATATTTGATCTTTTTCGGAGTGTATATCATTTTGGCCTCATTTTCTGTCGCAACTTGCCCATACAAAGTGGTGGCCACTTTGAAAAAAAACTGGCAGCCATTTAAAAAAAAAAATTTTTAAATGGCCTAATAGCAACTTTACTCAGATTTATTCAACAAGATAACCAAAATATATTGGATGTTCTTTTTTAAAGTACAGTAGCTTTTTCAATTGCACACATTTTTGAACCCCAATTATTACAGGTACAATGTATTGCACAAGCTCAATTTCTACTCAATTCAAAGAAAGCAATTGTTTTTATTTTGGACTTTACTCATTGTGGTTCCAGGTCACAATTGACCATAGCAGGCCAAGGGTCACTGCTGTACAATGAACCACTTTGGTATTACGAGGCTGCAGAGTGATCAACAACCAGAGATAAACATAGTTCAAAGTGCACGTAACAGCTTACCTCACAATTCTAGAGCATTCATCATGGTATTCTCTCAATTGGAAGATTTTTCAAATTGAGAGAGAACCCTTTCGATATTGTTCCAATTACTGTACTATAGTTTTAGTGCTTTTGTATTGATAAGCCACAATTACATGGTGTACAGGTAGTATTTCGTCACAATATACAAGTTGTATAGGACTTACCACAGGCAACCTTGGCATAGGGGTCAATGGTCAAATGAGCATCCAGCAATGCATCGCTCACTTGATCACACATTTTATCTGCACAAATAAAATATATATATATATTATATGTGTGCTTCATTATCAAAAAGCATACATCACTCAGACATTTTTGCATTTTCACAGCGGTTGGTTACTCGGCCCTGTTCTTGGCAAAATTTGCCAAGTTTGACTTAAAGAGCAATTAGAGGGTACTTAATGGTGCTCTTCGATCCGTTTAGCAGTAATACCAACTTTTAATATATAACTCAAACTGTTGGGTAATGGAACTTTCATCTTTTTAAAAAAAAATCTATTTTCAGAGCTACAGCATTTTTCCAAAACAGGGCCGCACCGCTATGATATGTACCTGTCAGGCATTGTGCAAGTGATTAGAGAATTTTCTGAAAAGTATTGCGCACATGATGCATACATTTGGACATTTAATTCTGTGCACTTAGTTTAACACATCAATATTTCCGATACGTTTTTGGGGGTAATTTGTTAAGGATGGGAAAATTGTCGGGAGACCTAAATAAAGCTAGAATTGTACGCACGTGACATGGTGCTATTACTGGATATGAATCTTAAATAATTGTCATTTTGTTCTCACTTAGCGCTGTATTATTCTACAGTGATATGATTTTACAAAGCAAAAGGTACTGTACATGTACATGTAGCTTGAACCGCTAAAAACATATTACAAACAAATTTAAAAAAAAAAATTGTACAATATCCTTGTTATAATTTTGTTTGATAATGTTTAATTGTCAAGCTTTTGCACGAGTATGGAATACAGACTTCTTTGTATTTTACAAGGTACAGGTACACATACACAACAACAACATACATTGTTTTGAAAAGGTAATCTTGACACATCATGGGAGCATTATGGGTCGTACTTATCAGTGCTACTAGCAGTGAACAGTAGAGCATGCCAGACAGATAGTGTGGGCTGCCAATGTTTTCAAAATAATGGAATAACAGTGTACATGTATTGTGATTCAAACAGAACCCTTGCCAACCGAATAATAAATAATTACAATTGACATGGTTTAACATGATAACCGGGTACCTGGCTTCATTTAGTAATTTGTGCATTGATACAAAGTACATGTGTAAGTCCTCCTAAATGTAGAATAAAACAATGTACTAGTTCCTTTAACAATCAGTCACATAGAGTTCCACGAAATGTGAAGCAATCTGGGGAAAAACCTGGCAGCCTGTGCACATTTGTAATGATGTCCAGAACATGAGCCATGTTCTCGGGAATCTGGAAAACCCCAGCTAATTTATCCTCGATGCAAATAGGTAGGTGCGGATGCATGTGTAGCTGCGTAAAAAATGCAGACACTTTTGACGTAAATCACTAGGTGTGTTTTGTAAAACAGAATGAGCTGTGGTAACAAAGCTGTGATATGTTCAGCACATTTCACAAGTGACAGCTTACTGCTATCCAATTCTCAACATAACCCCAATATGTTCGGCTTGAGTCACTCAAGGCCTCAGCATTATTTGACATTAGGTTTTCATCACTATCAGAGGATAAATAGTGAACAGGATGTACTTATTCACTTTGGTTGTTCGTCAAACAATTGCCTTAGGAAAGTGCAATTTGTAGATTTCTGGACATGGGGCATTACTGCTAAAACATGCCTCATGTTATTGGCCAACTTTGCTTGGCTGATGTCACAGACATACATGTACTGTATGTACTATCGTGCTTAAAGCTAATTGGAGGAAGGTGGAGATAGATTCTACTCATATCTTGATAATGAAAGTATGGATGGATTTTTATAGCTTGATATTCTGTTAATAAATTTTCAATTTTTTGATTAAACTCTACTTCAGAATTTACTTGTAGTTACAATTCAATAACCTAGAGATGTGCAAAGTTGAGCTGCCATAAAATGTCGACCATAGGCCTAATGATCAAGTTCGGTTTAGAGCAGTTTAAAGGCACTTTTTCTTAAAATAGACGCTATGGACATATCAATATATCTTTGTCAGAATGGATGGGCATCCTAATTTTCCAGATTTTCAAGGTCACTCATAAACATCCCATTGCCATAGAAACAGTGGCCATCTTGAAAACTTCAGTCCCTTTATTGCTCAAACCAATTTAAAATACCTAATAGTACTTGTTCTGCATAGTGACAGAAAGGATTGATACCCATTTCTCTAAATTGATTATCCAAACCCATTTAAGTATATTTTGGTGCATTACCTGCCCTGGACCCCAATAAGCACCCTTTATGGCATCGCTCTGCAGCTGACTAATTGGATTCGAACAAAATAAACAATATTTATGCCAAAATTGACAGAGAGACTACGTGAAATCACCGATTAAAGATTAAGTTATTACATTATCTTAATCCAAAAGGCCGTCGCACACCGGACGCGACGCGGACGCGACGCGGTTTCAGATAATTGTTTATTTATCTGTCGCGCAGCGTGAACTATCGCACACTGCACTGAGGCGATGCGGTATACGATAAC
>JAVCKS010036132.1:0-11667 GCA_032273685.1 Pteraster tesselatus
ACCAAGGAATTGTCTCGTTATAACCGGGTTCTCGTTATATCCGAGCTCGTTATAACGAGAGTCGACTGTACATGTACCTTAACACATTATTTACCGAAAATATAATAGAATATAATTACACGCTGAACAGAATTTAGATTTGATTTGGTTTTGGATGTGGTTTAATTGTGGACGTTTATTCCCAAATAAGAACCTTTCTTGTCCAGTTAACTAATACATGTAGGTGTTTGTCGTGTATACATACTGTACATGTACATGTACATACGTATGTGTAAAGTGTCGTGGCAGTGTGATTTTTAGGTTCAAGAACTTTATTATCATTGATACATGTAGTCCCATTCACCAAAGGCTTCTATAAATGCTGAGCTGAGTTGATTGGTCGCCACCAAAGGAAATTTGCATAAATGAACCACTGATAAAGCAGCCCTTTGTTAACATAGTGGTAGCAAACTCACACAATATTTGAAGAGGTTGCAAGTGTACATGTACATTCAGCAGAAGCAGAGATATTTTATTTTTAGAATACGTAGTTTGATGAATTTCCACGAGTAATAGTGGCAGATTGGACCCAGCCATAAATATGTACCATGCCCTCTGGAATCAGTCAATAAACGTTTGGACCTACATGTACAGGTGTACTTCAATCCTAAAACATGTTACCGTGATTGTAATCTTTCCAAGCTACTCCATATATCCTCAATGTGTGGTGTACTACATGTACCTACTCACATTGTATACAGATTTGGACCCTGTTTGTACCATAATTCTACGAATTTGTAGCATATTGCATGCCCCACGGATGCCAGATTGTATTGTTTTGTGGGTTCTATGGTACGAATGTGTTCAGACTCGGCTGTTGTAAGGTCCTGGATTCTGTGAATCTGTCATGGAAGACTTAATGAGATTAACCTGAATGTAACGTCAGGTTTGTACTGAATTGCCATTCAATACATGTCCGTTGTGCGGAGTATAAAGTGTCACCACCTTCCCTCAAGATGAATTACTAGTAATACATAAAAATTGATGCTACATGTAAACCACGTGCATACACAAATACACACGTGTGGTATGCATGGACACATACAGTCAACTTTGTGCAATCCATACATAAATGTACATGTACAGGTATTAATTACGTTCTTGAATCCCATGCATTTGACCTCAAACCAACCATCATTTGTGACCTGCCACCACGAAACCAGGATAAAGTCACACAAAGCTATTTGTCAGTATGACTATTAAAAGGGGTAATCGATTTTAAAATGTTACATTATTTCAGTTGTTAACCTTGAACCGTCTATTTATCCTAAAGTTATGTTATCATGATATAAAGAAATGAACATACATACATGTAGTTTTAAGGAAATGAACATACATTTTCCTGCACCGCATTATTGGGTGTTTTATTGTTAAATCTGTTTTTCCGTAAGTATAATTTTAACTTCATAGTGGATCTCATGTCTCATGTCTTTCACACCCTCTGTTGTGCATACTGACAGTCAAATCCCAACCATTAGAAAGGTATAGAATTTTAAAATACAAACATCTGAAATGTTTTTATCCTGGTTTGGTTGTGACAAGTCACATTCAGTTAAACAAAGTTCCAACGTCCTAATTTTCATGGGTTGATCAATGCTACAGTACTGTATGATGCACTGTCACTTAAAATATTAGAATTTGTCATGTATACATGTACATGTAAGTTCCATGTACACGAACATGATATAAAGACTACATTTTGCAAACAGCCTCGCACTATATGCATGCAATATCAGCGCTCAAAGATGCACAGCAATCGGTGTCAATTGCGACCAATATTTATCAAATGCGCCTAAAATAATAAGCCCACTTGCACCGCGCGACTTGATTTTTCTGACCTGGAATTCATCTTCGTCGTCTCGATGTTATTTTATAGGCCGCGTGATGCCCAGTTAGAAAATGTTACCCTCACAGCCAGATCAGAAGGGCCGTACAGTGTTGTCCGTACTGTACTCAGACACAGTTGTTCTGTGAATATTAGTACATACATGTATGTGTGTACGGTACTACCAACGTGCATTTCATAGAATTTCGCCACATGAACGTGCGCGCATAGACCGCATATGTGCACATACATGTAGTCTTGATATTAAGTCGTTCTTTGGTTCAATAAAGAGAGCGCTGTTTGAATCGCACGCGCGCAGGCAATCGAGTCCACATCCCATTGCGCCCTCTTTATTGAACTAAGAACAACGAATTGAGCAGCGGCCGAAACACACGCGTGCCGTATCTGTTTAACTCATAACTTTTAGTTAAGGTTTCAAATCAACAATAACAAAGATGTCCCGAATTCGTAATAGCAGCGACAATCTGATCAAGCAAAATAAAGAAGAATTGCAGCCTTTGTTCTTGTTAATATTATGCTTGACTGACTTTGGGACATGGATTTCACAAAGCTTTGGAGCTCCCGACCCGGCATCTACATTGGCCTTAAATTCTTAAAATGTTCGGTGCTCCTACAGTAAATATTACTGCGTGCTCCTAAAAATCAAAGTTTAGGAGCACAGTGCTCCTAAGTAAACATTTTAACTTTGAGCCCTAAATAAGTACAATTTGATGATGAGAAATGCCTGCACCCAGTGAGTGGCATCATCGTCCCCCTCATACATGTACATGTACATGTACAAAAGTCATATTTTGTCCAATTTTATATTTCTTCCTAAATCGACTCTTTATCGTGATAGACAAATTATATTTAGTTACTAATACCACTTCCAGTGAGTGTGTGAGATGTGGCAATTTTTACCTCATTATTTTATGAGGGTGACAACATGTAACAAGTGACTTCCATGTACGTGTGTATCTAGTAAACGTGTGTATCTGCTGAGACTATTTGCCTGTGATAAATGTTTTGTTTACTTTGGCCTGAGCTCCCCATGTTTATGAGACTATTCCTCTCGTTTTCTTTACAGATGATTCGGGATGCTAACAATCCGGTGCCATCTCCCATTGTGCAAGTCTCCACTAACGATGGCGTCCTTCATTCACCGTGGCAACAACCATTGCTCCTTCAGCTGCCCCATCATCGCCTTCCCATGGCAGCCCCGCACGGCATGCTGTTTGCTCCTGGCAGCCTGCCCACTATCCCCAACCACACCGTCATGACTACCAGCAAGCCCAGCATCGTCCACAGTCTACCCGTATCATCGACGTCCAAAGGTCGCAGGCGTCCGATGGCCGTCGACCCGAACGTGACCTTCCCCAAGATGAGATATGAGATGTCTAGCGAGCGGCCGAGAAAGAAATCCAAAAAGGATGGTTTCATGATTGACCTGTCCTCGTCATCGGCGTCTCATAACGGCCTGATCGCGGAGAGGACTAACATGGCTGCCATGCATATCAAACCGATTATTTTAGACTTTGACGTTCCATTGCCGAAACTACCTCTGACTCAACTTGCCAGCGATAGCTCCCAGGGCGTGGCAGTAGACAGTTCTGGTAGGCTGAGGGGGCATGATGTACCACAGGATGGTCCGTTGAATGTCCAACAGGCCCAAGCGGCTGATAGGATGCTCCATAGCCCCCCACAGCCTGGTGACGGTGTGAACGGCTCTCAGGCTAACCGTGATGACTCTCTGAGTAAATTATTGACGGTAGGCAATGATTGTATGGCGCTTTATGCACAATGTCTCCAAATATTCGCAGTATTATCCCTGGTCGTTGGGGATTACCATCAAAATTTCAACAGTCTGAAATTAGTGCTACATGTATATAAATGTCTCGCTCACAGGTACATGTATCCGACTAAGCACTCGATTTCATACCAAAATAGCAGTTTAACAAATCTTGCTTTCTACACACTGTGAACTGGATGTGTTTTAAGGTACACGTATTTCAATTTTCTGTGTTCTGGCAATATACTCAAATACTGTTTACAAACATAATTGTGTAGGTCTTTGAAATGAATTAAAAGAAATTGTGGAGAAATTCTGGAAATAGCTATAGAGACATCACACATTGAAATACACATGGACTCCTCCATGTTCCCAATATTGTTTCTGAATACGATGGATTTTTCTTGTTATTTATGCTAGATGTCTTCAAATTCGAGAATGAGTGCCGACGACTTTGAGAAATCAACCAATCCATTTAAGAAGCCCGATATCGAGAGTTACAGGACCAATGTTTCCGCCGGTCGGTGCTTCATGTGTCAGAATCCCATTCCACCAAACGTAAATCGAGATGTCCCTCCAACGATGGCTGAAATTGGCATTTGTATGAAATGCAAGAAGGTAGCAATGTCTGGTTCCAATACCTTCAAGCCTGTCCCAAAATTTCCTTATGCCTGCAATCCCAAACTAGCCCCGCGGACAGTTTACGTGCCCCCACCCCGACGGACGAGACCGAGGCCATCCCCTCCCACTGGGCCCCCTAAGGCAGTCGGAATTAGGCTGTACCCTCCCAGGTCCCGCAACAAGACATCGACCTCTCAACGACCTCTCTCCGGAGTGCCGTCTCCTGGTGCTCCACCCAGGTCTCCGGGACAATTGTCCATGCCGAATTCACCGGCTTCCAGTCTGGCTCTTGGTAGTCCAAGGCCCGAGTCGCCGGCTCTCATGACTCAGAGTGCCCCTCCTAGTCCCCGGAGAGCCTCGGATGTGGGAGCTAGGTTGACAGCTCATTCCTTGCCGCCCAGTCCGTCCATGATCGCTCCACATCATCCCGCCTCGCCCGTAGCACCCGATTCCGGAGAGTTGGACCCTTCTCAGAGGCCTGTTCATTCGTCGGCATCGCTTCAAGTTCCCAGTCCGGGATACAGCTCCAATTCTTCCACTCCCGAAGGGAGAGAGACTTTAGAGAGACTGTCCCTTCCCCCAGGAAGAGAGCAGGACGATGCAACCATCAAGGCTTTACTTCAATTAGGCCGAAGCAGCGAGGAACCCACCTCCACCGATTGTGCGATGGCTTCCTCCCCAATCTCTAGGACAAATGAGAGAGATCTGACACTTCCATCTCAAACTGCCGCCTGCAGTATCCCGCACGTTACCATGCCTCATATAGTGCTGTCGGCCAATCAGCCTGGACTCGCGGGACAGATACCTTCATGTATGATTCCCTCCAATACCGGCCTTGTGATGGGACCAGATGGCCAACTTCTTCCAATTGTCCCGAGTTGGCCGCCGATGGGCAACGAGGTCATGGGCACCATCTCGCCGGCAATCTACCCTCAATTATTCATTCCGGCAGCCACTGTACCGGGAGAAACTCAGAGCCCTAGGATGTCACCTGCGCATTTGGACTTTGCAAGCAGTACCTCGCGAACTCCGATGGATTCAACGAGTGTGTCGCGTGTGGGATCAAGTTCGGACACCCACGGCTACGATATCCTACAACTGAAATACCAGAAGGGGCTGAAATCGTCGAGGTTCTCCACCGACGGGAGAACGGCCTCCCCAAGTGGAAACTATAGAACTAATGCTGGACACGATGCTATTAAAACCCAGAAGCCTATCGTCATCATGGGAACAAACTGTGCCGGTGCATCCTCGGTGAAGGTGAACAGGGAGGCTAAGGAGACACCACTCTATCACCACCAGCCGAGAAGCACCACCAGAGAGGCGTCGGGTATGTACGGGGGGAAGCCTTTCGGCGCCTTCTGTTGTCGCTGCACGGGGCGGGACGTTGTCATGCTCCAGTGCCCCGATTGTGATTTCCTCTGCAACAATAAGTACGGCTTGGAGCTACACATTGCTGCACAACGCCATGCTGAGACGCACCACGGTAACAAGACCGCCAGTCCCAAGACGATGACTAGGCACGCTCACGATGAGGACGATCGCGATGACATTGCATCACAGTCGTCGTTGGAGACTCAGTCGGCTGACACTGAGACAGATGTGACTTCACCGCCACCCACAACGAGGGTAGCCTGGGAGGTAACTTACTAGTCATTGAGAATAACCATCGCACCAGGTTGGGGTACCATTTGTAATAATATTAGTCCTTGGTACACATTGTGCACGAAAACATTACTTTAGTCTGAAAATCTATCCTAATAGGAGATAATTTGTGGTACATTTATCAAGAAATCACGGTCCCGCTTGGTAGAATGGCCCGTGTATGTGACCATTCCCCACTAACCTTGAAGTTCTTATCCAATTTCTTAAAACAAACATTTTATCTCTCTTGTTATAAACCTTACTTACAGCCTTCCTGGTTGAGACCGACGGACGCAAACCTCCCGCCATTTCCCCACCCATCCTGGCACGGTAAACCCTGGCAGTTCATTCCGTCTGGCCGTGGCACCGATGCAGAAACCACAGTAGGGGGGCCTTCCTTGTCGCTGAGTCAGTCGGGTGTCGAGTCAAGAAATGACAAGCCGGTCGTACCTCTAGACCTAAGTGGTAGACTGTTCCTCCCTCACCATTATTTTCCAGACGTTTCCACCGCCGGGTCATTTCAATCGCTTACAATGAGAGATCTGAGTAAGTACAGCTCCAGGTCCGAGGCTAGCAGCCCGCTGGATCTCTCTGGCTACAACCGCTCCCCGATCCTACCCAGCATGCCTCGGTATATTTCGGAGCGGAAACCTCGGGACGATGCTCCCATACCTCCAAAAAAGATCCTCTTTGACGAGATGTTTACCAAGAAGTCATCCTCCGAACCTACCCCACCTCAGACGTACTTGGATCCAATGAATCTACAAAACGTACCCGTCCCTTCTCTCAGTTGTACTGTAAATCCTTTCAAGAACTCATCGCCCGTCGTACACCAATCCAAAACTGTCAGACAACCGCCGGTCAACCTATCTACCATACCCGTTGATAGTACAGATGTACATTACGCGGCGAGTCCAATAACACCTTCCATTCCAAGTATCGTCCTATCCAGTGGGACGGTGCCCAGTGTGGGTAGGTTACCGCATCAGGGACCAGTAACCGGACTGACGCGGGCTCCCCCTAGCCTCATGACCCTGATGGGTCAACCGCAATTTCTAAACTATCAGGGCGGTACCATCTCCGTTAGGCATAGCGTTCCGACGATCCAATCCCATGTCTTATCCAGAACGGTTCCGGTGCTGTCTCCCTTTCTCCCGTCGGCTGCCAAGACCGGTGGCGGTTCAGCAGAAAAATACTTCTCCGGCAGGGCTCCTTGCAGCGTGGCTTCTCAGAATGCGAGCTCTCCCGATAGTCGGGAATCACCTAAAGTCCAAACAGTGTACGGTGCTTGTGAAAACTCTAGCGTGGACTCCATCAGAAAGGAGCTATCGCCCGTTCCATCGCCTCACTCCTTCCACGTCAAGATTGAACCCCCCGAATCCCCGGACGAGATATCTCCCGGTAGAGAACGTATCGACCGATGGAAGGAAGAGACTCATCGACAAGCTCACTTACTGGAAGCTGCCCAAAGCCCCTCGGATAACCACAGAGTTAGCACGAGCGAGTCTTGTAGGGCAGCGTGGAGTACAGCATCCAAGAGCTTACGAATCGACGAAACCTTGACCAGTACGACCCCGGCCTCGCTGTCATTGACCTCGACGAGTATAAATACCTCGGACACTAGATCCACGCCGGTTAGCAGCAGCCAGAGAATTTACTCCAATAATGGATTGCAAAATGCTCACCGTTTAGAATCCGCGACGGGGGGCTGTACAGACGCTAGGCTGGTAGTCGAGAACCAGTCAGATACGTCGAGAGAAGGAACCCCTAATACTGTGCCTAGATCATCGCCGCTAGGAAAGTCGGCATCATCACCGGTTCACGAGGCTAATAATAATGCTTCACCAAGTATGCTACCGGATGCCAGTGATGCTAGTTGTAGTCCAGGTGGCCTGCAAATCAAAGAGGAGGATTAATCTTGGTAAGTTTCACTCTGTTACTAACCTTTGGATGGCACAAACATTACGCTTAAGTCTAATGCGTATTTGACACCACGTACATTCCAACCACAGTCATGGTATTTAATGATGGGAGGGAGGGAGGGAAAGCCCACGAGGCCAAGCAGGGACCGTAAGACCGTCAGGATTGGGGTATTGTTACATCGGTGGGCGAGACCGTACCGATGTACCTACACGTACTTGGTCCTATGGTTGGAGGATGATTGCGAGCACCGTTTGTCTTGGCAATGTGCGATATAGAATCTGCTGTAACTCACGACGTACTCCCCCGATTGATTTTGTCTTTGATCTAAACCACCCTTTGTTAGACAGTTGAAATGTGGACTTATCGGAGCTCGGGATGAGGTACAGCATGCCCGGTGGAGGTCATCAAGAGGAACAGCAGCAAGCTTGACGTCAAACGGTACCCCTGTCATCCCAGAGAAACATTTCCCATATTAAGAAAGGTTAGTTTCCGTTGACGTATATAGCGTTGACCCTTTCACTACCGTTGGCGAGAATACTATGTAAGGTTATCCTAGGACAACTGAGGTTAAGATTAGTTGACTGTGCATAATCGCAGCTGTCAAATCATCGTCAGGCTGACTCGAGGAACAGTCGATGGTCATTTCGAAAAGGATCTCATCGTATGTAACAGCAATGATGGATCTTTATATTCCGATTCTCAGGAGTTCTGATTTGTTTATATTTATTTATCTTAATCACCTCAATAACATCAACTAATCATGGATGGATCTAGGATTGGGGAAAGATATGGGGTGGGGTGGGGGTGGGGTTGGGTAGCGCGGGGCCGGGCTGGTGGGTTGGCAATAGACACCATTTAAAGCCACTAGAAAATGGAACATTCTAAATGATCCTAAATTTCGGCTACTGTCAGTTGTAGTTTTCCCACCTGATTCTGTCATGCTGAATAAATATCCTACATGTATTTATTTGGACCGTAGTGTACTTTTGTATACTGTATATATACATATATATATAATATAAATATATAAATAGTTATTTTTTTCGTTGTCTGATCGTTTCATATTGTTAGCGACGTTGTACCATAAATGAATTAATCCTAAAATTATCACAATTAAAACCTCATTTCTAAAAAACCTCATTTTAAAAAGTATTTTTTGTATATATTAATTAAAACTGTAGAGCTGTACATGTATCATGTACATGTAATAGGTCTCTTATTTCCAAATGAACTTTTAATATTATTAACAAAGTTTATTGCTGAAATATATTTTACTAGTTGTTGTTAAGTAGTCCAGTAATTCCAACCGGTTTTTGTGCTTGGATAACCCTTTGCACGCTATCACCAACTCCAGTCACCCAATGGATGGGACATACTGGCAAACAGTGGACCCCCGAACCCATGCTTGATTACGTACAGCTAGATGTACATAAACCGTGACTCTATAACAATAATATGACTTATTCTACGTCTCATGATGCAGTCAATGAATGGGGACGCGACGGTCCAACTCCGTGCTGCTCCTCTTCATCGGGTGATGGTGGTAGAGCGGTCGTTGTGCTGCTTGTATGCCTCTACTGGGAATCGATCCAGTCCTAGTCATGCTGCTATTGGTCTGTTCGCCAGAGAATGATTCATGTCATCTAACCATGTGTCATGCTTCGGCAAACCAACCAATAGCAGCACGCCTAGCGCTTGACCGATCCTCGATCGATCCCTCATAGACGTGTATAAGTAGGACACCGACCATTCCACACCATCGCCTGATGAAGTCTACATGTACAGCATGCAGTCCAACCGCGCATTCCCATTCATTGACTACATCATGAGGAATAGGATAAGGTGATTCTTGTTGTTTATCACTGCGATAAATAATCTTTACCATTACACTTGACAATATTGTCTTACTAGTGTTTTTCTTACAAATTGCCTTACCACTATTAGCATGGTATGGTACATATAGGGTGATGCAGGTTAATAATACAAATATCAGAAATGCTTGTAATGCTTGTCTTTTACCACCGAAACCAGGAATAACGTTTTTCCAATACTAGTTTGACAACCACACAAACAGTCGTTGAAACTATCTCCTTGAACCAATTGGTGCTCTGTCGGATATTGACTCTGTCATTCTATATACTTTCCGAATGTACATTGTACAAATCGTAATATAATCAGGTTATATTATTTTAGGGTAATTATTACAACTGAACTATTACAACCAACCAAACTACCTGTATCCTTAATACATGTACAGTCGCTGCAGCTCACTTGCCTAAATGCTGCTGTGAAATGCCTGTTGTTATTAATATTAGGATTATTCTTAGTTGAATAAATAATTTAGCAAGAAGATTATTATTTTTTATAAATAAATTTGGAAACCTTTTTGATATAGGTGACCTGCTCTACAAAAATAAGTCACATGTCGCTGAAACCTTTGTTTGAGTTATATATATGGCTGGAAAGAGCACCATACCAGCTCCATTTTGATATCCGATAGATACCTATTACATGTTTTGTTAAAAAGTCATTGTCTTTTGAACGAAAAAATTCTAGGTTGTAATGTGTGGAAATCCTTGGATGAATTATACTATAACTGAAATGACGGTTTTGTGGCATGTGACTCATTTTTGCAGAGTGGGTCACATAATGGTAGACATAGTGTGTAGAGGGCACTGTTGAAATGAGTTAATGCATGCAAACCAACACTGTACCCACTTTGAATAGCGCCCTCTACCATGTTCACTACATATCAACAATCCTCCACATGGGAAGAACATAGCCTTGGCAAAATCTCTCCAATTACTTTGGTAACTCAAAAACTTCCGTAACGGTTTATGTTGAGTACATTTCGTGTTTGGCATAGTTTAATTTGTTGTTGTCCATTTTACTGCTATGCTGCCCATATTTGTTGACATAATATTGATTCAATCATATCCCTAATCCTTGTGTTAAATTTGTTAGTCCACTCCCGGTCAACAGCAGATTATAAAACTATGTACATCTATAACACAATGTACGACATGGACAAACAAACCACCCATGGTTTGGTCTGGTAGAGTCCTTGGCAAATGTTTACTTGGAGACGTATCATTTAACAATGATCTATTGCATAATGGAAGAATAGCTGAGATATTCTGTTGCAAGCCTGGTCACTAATTGGTATCAAATTTCACAATAGTTTTTATTCAAAAATAAGATCGTGGAATTATTGCCAAATCAAGGTTTAAAAAACGAACCAAAATCGAAATTATGGAAAAAGAAACCTCTAAAAACCTTCAATATTTTAAAAACAAATTTTCTACATATATATATATAGAGTAAGTATATATATAATAACATTATTTTTGTTAATAGCTAGCATGTTTTACATGTACTTAAAGCAGCTTTAAATCATTCTGTCACAAATCAAGTCATAAGATAATATTTAATAATGTTTCTTTTTTTCGAGATAAATTCCTTTGACTAAAATGTCCTGCTACTATTCACTCAAGAATAATTACCATTCACTCATGAATAATCATTTTTCCCTTATGAATAATAATTCATGATATCTTATTGAAAATGAATGGTTTTTATTCATGAGGAGTAATCATTGTTCAATGACTGATCATCGATTATTCTAATCAATAATTCATAATGAAAGGTTATTATTGATGAGTAAATTATGAGTAAATGGTGATTATGCATGAGTAATAATGCTTTATTAATACATATGCCTACAGCTTCCATGTTTTTTAGTGCGCTCGTGCTTGTTTCTTTGTTGTTTGTACCTCATTTTGTGACTATTAAGAAAATGCTGCAAATAAATAGAATTGGTTTTTCT
>JAVCKS010036165.1:0-11663 GCA_032273685.1 Pteraster tesselatus
TGGTTAACTATAGAACACCCCGCCACTTGCTGTTTCATGACTGGTCTGGTTAACTATAGAACACCCCGCCACTTGCTATTTCATGACTGGTCTGGTATCACTGCAAGTGCAATTGGCATTGCTGTGATGTGATGGCTGGGTACAAGAGGTATTTTTAGAAAGGGACGTGGTGGCGGGGTATTCTTTCGTTACTCTGAACATTAAAGCATTATATTTAAACTTAAAGCCACCCATAGACGAGATGCAGCTTAATAATACAAGAATTATTTGATTTTTTCTCAGTCTAATTCAGGTACGTTTTGCCAAATAAACGAAAGGAAACCGGCGGGTAGCACCCAAAATATTTCCAATACCACAAACAATGATAATTGACTTTATTGCACTTTTTGCAGGCAGTTCCTAACGCATGTTGGAAATGCAACAACTCGAAACAGCAACCCGCAATGTACTGTGATGGCCAAAGTCAAGAATGATGATTCTGAGCCAGTTGTAACTATACTGTTCAGTAAGTCATGTCATCGTTATGATCAGCTAATTGTAAGGTCATACATCGTTATTATATGCTAAGTAATTGTATGGTCCAAATATAACAAAATATTTGGACAGCAGAAAAATGGTACTGAGACTGAGAGAAAAGAGGGTATATATAGAGAGTTGCCACCACTATGCAGGATGTTCTATTCTTGGCAACGGTACGTAGCTCTGTCAAGTATGATCAGTTTATAACACTATTTTTATCTTTTTTGGTCGTTACAGATGATGATAAAAAACTAATATTTAGGAGCGCTTACCTCACATGTACAGAGATGCTAAAGAGGTTTGGTACCCTAAACCTACAACGAGAGAAAGACATTGGCAAGCAAGAAGGTGGAAGGTAACAACAGTGGATGTCACCAGATTACTCTCACATGAAAGAACTTACTATCTGGAAGTTGTTTGCAGTTTGAATTGGTAAAATCTACAATGTGATGGATGAAATGGTCCAAACATGGCAGGATCCCTCATAATATCGTAGATGTGTCAGTGCGGAATATGGATAAGCATCTATGTTTGACCCAACATGAGAAACCAACCAGTTGTGTTTGGAACTATATTTGATTAGATTGCACTCTGGTTTTTATATCCGACTCTAGGTGAAACATTTCTTGACACTTGGGCCCACCTACGTACATTCTAGCATGGAGCGAATATCTGGGTTCAAGATTCTCAATCTTTCAAATCGGTGCAGGATATCATCATGATATATTATAGCCAACTTGCTTTAGTTCAAGTACAGTTTATATCGGTTTGAACTTTGAACCCACACAGCAGGAAGTGGTATTGCTCATGTAGTACGAAAAGTAACTTTGTAATTTTCTAGTCACAAGGTTTCTTCTGCGATTTTCCCCCTAATTTGTCGTCTAGCTTCATCACTCATCAGCTTGTAAATAGGATTTTTCTATAGCTAGTGGGTTATTGAGAGATTCTTTGCTTCATGAATACTTAATAATATGATGAGAACCATTAATTGTAAATATACTTGAATTTAACATTGAAATTCTGATTATAAATGATAACTTCAAGTTGTAGTTGTAGTTGTGTAATTTTGGCTTTATATTGGGGAGGGGCTGCGTCGCTGAATCAATAAATATGTCAGTTTACATTTTAGAGGTAGCTATACAATTTTGGTTGTACGTGGTAAATATCATTTTGTGCACGATTACCGGTATCTTCCGTACATCATGCATCCTGCGCAGTCAGTCTGGACCGTTAGCGGCAGCTGTAGCGCGCGCTCGGCAGCGCCCACCGCGTACCGTGCGATGTCGTTGGGAATTTTGTTATAGCGCCCTCTGTTAAAATTTATTTAAAACACTCTGGAAATAGAACTGCCAACTGAACGTTATGGATACGTCCATCAAAATCGGAAGCAAAAAGAAAAACAAATGCGCATGCACACGATGCATGCCCTGTACTACTATACTAGCTAGCTAGCTAGAGAGAGGCCAAAGGTTGCAAGATGGCGCTGCACAGGGCATTGTCACAAGTCCGTACATCAACAATAATGGTATCATCAACGTTACGACGTTTTTCATCGCCTCTTAACGTAAGGTTTTTAGGTAAACGATCGAATTGGGACTGGAGCCAATACCCGTCCACCTTTTCTTGAATCTATTATCTAGCCTTTTATATGTTGTGAAAACAGTATTTCCTCAAATCGACAGAAAGTGGTTACTCTTGTACTAGCAAGCATTCTTAGTCTCAAATTATATTTCTGAGCTGCCTGAATTCGAAATCTAATTTCTGAACTTGTCAATTTAAGCTCCTATTTTCCACACTCAATTTGGTGCAGCTCGAGGCAAGACATCCTTCCCGAAGTCTGAACACTGAGACATCCATGAAAAAACATGACGAGCCTCTAACAATAAGAAGTGAGTCCAAGGAAGGGGTCAGGACCATTCTACTGAATGACCCAAGAAGAAGGTAATAGGTTAAACATTCTTGTTGGTCTCATATTCAACGTCTCTATTGTCTAAAATATCAATCTTTATCATGTTTTCTTATTTAATCAACGACATGAAACTGTTTGACTGTAGGAATGCCTTATCCTTGGACATGCTTCTCAGTCTTCGATCAGACCTCCTCCATAAATATAGTGATGGCAAGCTTCGTCTAATCGTTATAAAATCAGCAGGCCCTGTCTTCTCATCTGGACACAACCTCAAGGAACTGGTAAAATGCTCTTCAAAGATCTCTACCTATTTATATTTATCAAATAGCCATTTGTGATCATCACTGTTTTTTTGTTTTAAAACAACAGACGACGGACCATGGTAGGAATCATCACATCAGAGTTATGGAAGCTTGTAGTAAAGTCATGCTGTTAGTCCAAGACTTACCAGTACCAGTCATTGCTCAGGTTCAAGGTAACATCTTATTTTGTCATGCTATTATTACATTTACTCAAACATTTAGTCAAAATGAAAGTACAAAAGATTTTGTACTGTATGTAGGATTTTCAATGGTGTATATGATAAACTATAAATAAGAGGAAAGAGCAGTTAGGAAAGATTGGTATTATTATTTATGGGGGAAGGGGGTTTCAATTGAATTTATCAGCTGAAATATTACCTGCTTGAGTATTACATAAACTTTGTCCCATAACTTTCTTTCTCTGTTTGCAGGTTTAGCAACTGCTGCTGGTTGTCAACTTGTAGCCAGTTGTGACATCGCCGTGTCTTCAGACAAGGCCAAGTTTGCAACTCCAGGGTGAATATACAAATATGCTTTTTGATATTGAAAGGACGAAATCTGCCCTTTGTATGTGGTAACAGATATAGGGCATTGAAGTCTAGTAGCACCAAAATTCAATACTATTACTTTCAATTTGTCCGTAGTGTCAACATTGGCTTGTTTTGTTCCACACCAGCAGTTGCTCTTGGTCGAGCAGTTCCCCGGAAACTGGCCATGGAAATGTTATTCACAGGGGAACCAATCACAGCTGATGGTAGGTCAACGATATATGATATTGATTGCTGTACAATTTAGGGAAAATATTCTGGTGAAACTTTGATAACTTCTGATCCTTGGATTGTTTTGTTTTGGTAGTCGCACTGTTGCATGGATTAGTCAGCAAAGTTGTGCCACATGAATTACTGGAGGAAGAAACAAACAAACTAACCAACAAGATCTGTCAATCAAGTCGCTCGGTGATTGCATTGGGCAAAGCGTGTTTCAACAGCCAGATGACTAAGCATAGAGTAGAGGCATATGAGTAAGATAAAGGATGTTTCTTTTTAATAGTCATTCACTCAGAGTATGATGGAAACATAAAGGGGTCTTGTTTCTATGTAAGTGGCATACTGGGTAGATTCATAAATATTGTTTTGTTTGATTGACAGGCAAGCTGAATCAGTTATGGTTGATAATCTCAGTTTGATCGATGGACAGGAAGGAATCAAGTCATTCATTGAGAAACGCCACCCAACATGGACTCACAACTTTGACAAAGTGAACTAAAAGCTGTCAAAATGACTGACAGCGGTAATACTCAACACTCTAACTATTTGTACATCGATGCTTTCATGCCATCTATAATTATAAATTTATGAAATGAAAAACTACCAAATTATCAATTTAACATGTGCATGTACATGGAAATTATTTGTTGTCAGTCTAAAATTGCAAAAACCAAATATTTATAAAAGAATTTGTGTACGTAGACAACCCCAATTATGTGTCAATATTTTTGTTAAATTCAAACATTTTATTAGTCCACTTTGTACAATATCAAAACAAATTACTGTAAATATATCATTATTACAAAAATATCTTGTTTGTGATAACAAATTAAAATGTGTAAACTAACGAAATTAATGTTTTTTACAATCGTTTCTATAGCAAAGTGGTATAATTGGTTATATGAACACGTCAGAGAAGCATACACATGTGATGACCTTTAACCTAGGTATGTGAGCTATCAACTAAAGTATATAAAATGGTCAACAGTAGCCATCTTGTGGGACAGTCCTGGGACTGATGTGTGTTGTGCACTAGGACCAAGAACTGCCCTGCATGATGACCGTTGTTCATTAGGCATCTATAAACATAAATTTATACAAGAACTGCAAATACACTGTATACTACAGTATTTACAATTGACAAACCATCTGTTGGTGTGGTTATATAAGCTTGAAATGTAAAATAATTATAGCATGCACACAGTGTTAAGATAAAGTTGATATATAACAGCAGCAGAAATGTTTGAGTATTTGTGACATGCTAAATTAAATAGTACAAGTTGTCGGCACGATCAACTCTGAGTTGCTTGAAATAGAAAAAAAAAAGTTGAAAAATATTTCACAGACATGTATCATAGAAATATTTTTGGTCTCAATTGACGATCCCACATGCCTTTTCAGCAAACACTTTAAGGGTCATAAAAACTGCTGAATTGTCATTTAGAATGATTTTCCAGTAATAAACATAAAATACATGCTACAAGTACAAGGAACCAGTTTGCACGATATAACATTTGACCCCTCGTATATTTTTCCCCCTTTTTTAAACTTCAAGCGCCTGTAACTTAGAGTCGATCACGCCAACAACTTGTACCTTCTGATGTAACGCGTCATATTTTTCCAAGCTATATAAACATCTACATATTTCAATTAGCGATTTTCATTTCATCATGAACATTTCAGAAATTTAGGGCAGGCAAACTGGTGGGACATACTGTGGACAAAGTGGACAAACAAGACTAGTTGCAGGCAACTAGTTGCAGGCAATCTTGAAGAAGAAAACACATCCTCATATCACTTTGTACATAATTTTCTTGGGAAGGTGAAACAGTTTAAGAAAAAATAAAATAAAATTGCAGTTCCTTTTACAAGTCTGAAAATATTGCATCTAAACTTTCCTGTATCCAAAGAGACTGGTTTCCATTATCCCTGCCAATTGACAGGCAGACAAACAGACTTGATTGATGAGGCGTCATCAAGCAGTTTGCTCAACCTTTAGCAGACCAGCCAACCACCATCTCAGTGCCCTGTTTCTAATTCTGCAATGAACCACAGATCTTGTGTCGATATTTGTTTGTTAATATCTTATTGAAATTGTCCATGCCAGTTCCCAGACGATATTGGATTCATTTTAACAATCGTACTTTCCTCGTCCTGCAGCCAAGAGTTACCCCTCATCGGTAGACTTGTAGGGTGGTCCTTCCATACTTCAGTAGTCTGATTGTCCAGTCATACTCTTGGATAACGTCTTCATACTTTCAGCCATCTTCTCAAATTCTCCCCATCTGTGGCTCTGCAATGTACTCGCAGTCTTGCTATGGCGATCCATGTTGGTAATGGTCTCATCAAGAGTGTGTAGGTGATTCTGGAGACGACTTGCCTCAAGATCTTTTTCAGAAACCTACGATTAATATAAAGATAGGTGGTTTTGTAGGAACACATCAATTTGTCTGGCAAAAACTTTCAAGAAAAAAGTCTCCGCGGAGCAAACCTGCTTCTGAAGTTCAGCCACATGATCAACCAACAACATCTTATCCCTTCGTAACTGTGTGTTTTCAACCTCCAATCCAGAGAAACGACCTTCAATCTCTGCAATCCTGCTACGTAGAGTGTTGTTGCTTAGGCTAGAGGTTGTATGGTCCTTTTCCTGCTTGGCCAACTAAAATCAAGAATAGCATGGCATTAAAGGGTCCACACACTACCATAGAAACTAGACTGACTGAAGAGACCACAAATCACTGAGCAGACTTTTTGTGATGTACCAATACAGAATGCACGACTATAAGCTAAACCTAAACCACTCTAAATTAAAGATACGGCATACCACAAGCCGATCCTTATCTGTTAAAATGGTAGTAGCGGTAGTAGTAACACATGAAGACAAGAAACTGCTGTTTGCCTTTGTCAGTAATGTACATTTAGAATGTTGGTGTTTGGCCATGATGTAGGAGCTTGTTAACTAGTATAGTCTAACAGGTGATGATGTCACATACATCTAGAGAACCAGATCAGACTACTGGTTGGCAATCATAATCTTATTTGGAAGTATCAATGAATGAATAGACGCAATCGGCGATCGGCACACATGACCTATAGTGGGTATACAATGTAAATAAACCATGCAAGTAAGCAAACGCCCACAGTGTGCGGAGAAACTTAGCATCACCCGAATTCCATTGCTGTAAATTACAGCAATGGCACTGGAATGATGCTTTGTTTGCTTACTTGCATGCTTTGTTTACATTATATACCCATCATATAGGTCACGTGAGCCGGTCGCCGATAGTGTCTATTGCTTGTAGTAATTCAATAATTCTAGTGACTACTCTTTGATTAGTCAATTACCCGACGGTTATACCTGGTTCATAAGGTGTTGGACCCTGTCCCTCTCATATTTCAGTTCTTCTCTCGTCTTACTCAGTTCAAATCTCAAGTGTTTTTCTTGATCCCTGACAGTCACTAGCTCAGTGATGTTGGAAGCATGGCGGGTGTCTCGATTCTCCCTCAGATCTCTTTCCTAAAGGAAGATTATAGATAGGAACAAAATAAAACTTTTACAAACAGCGTGCGATTGCAAAAAACAGATACTGGTCAGAAATAACATCTGGTAGTATTCTTAAATGACTTACCCTGTCCAGTTGTTTCTTGAGTTCAACAACTTGGGTTCCGAACAAGGCATTCTCTTTGACTAAATTACCAATATCATCAGACATCTGCAAACGGAATGAATGAGAATTCAGTTATTCAGATCAAATGTTTGCATATGGAAGTTAATATTATAAGTAGGTCTTTGCGTTGGTTGGCTTAGAATTCTATTGACAATGTCCATTGAGTTTGTATATTGACAAGTTATCTGGCAAAATGCAAAAACTATAATTTATTTAATAGGACTTGGAACTGTTATTTGGAAATGCTTGACACAATTTTTGTTAGTGCTACCAGAATAAAATTATCGGTAGAGTTGCACCATGCATAGCTTTAAATTATATTTATTTTATTTCATTTCCAATCAAGAACAAACGTCAAATAATTACTTGATCAAAGCTATGCAATCCTTAAGTGCAAAACAAAGACAAACCTTGGATAAATGTGCTTACTTTGTTCTTTAGGTATCGATCTTGTTGTGCATTTAGCTCCGTTTCTTTTAGTTTGTGCTTCAATAACCGAATCTCATTCTGTAACCATAGATGAATATTAAGGTTTGCTGAAAATGAATTCGAGTCAAGATATGCAATACATTGTTGGTTTTCTGAACAGATTTCAAATATGAAAGTAATGAGGATGAACCTTTCAAACTATCTCAGTCAATTTTCAGTTTGGAAAACTTGATTTCTGAGAGGCGTCACCAATGGGAACCTCGATAGCTGAAAAGTAAAGCTTTCATTGGATCGGCAATCCAAAGATTCCCAGTCAAGGTAACCACTGATGCTTCTTTGTTGTGATTCTTCTTCTCTGGCACTAATAGTTACTGTGACTATACTTTATAACAAGCCTATCCAATTGTACCCGGAACTCCTCGACAGCTCTGTCCTGTATGGATGCCGTACTGGAGTAGTACCGGTCTTCAAGATCCTGCAGCTGATTCTGAACCTTAAGCACATCAGCTCGTTTGTCCTCGAGAGCCAACTGGGTATGTTTCAGCTCCTCAGACCGCTGGTAAACCTACAGGATAAGAATTGTCACATCCTTAGGGGTTTCTCTAGTAGCTCAGAGGGGTTAAGTAGCTCATCTGTTGTTTAGTTAACTGTCTTACCTGAGCATTCAGGATTCTGATTTGTTGTTCGGCACCAGTCAGCGAGGTGCTGCCCCTGTCCAACTCCTTCCTAGCATCAATGATATGTTCCTGTTTCTCAAGAATCTCTCTTTGTGCCATCTCATTCTGCTTTTTCTGTTGTACAATCTCTTCTACTAGAAGCTTCTTCTCACGATGGTGAGTATCTAAAGAATCAAGTTAGGCCGAATAAAATAGTACCTTAGGTTAGGGTAATCCAATGGCCTGGTTTTCAGAGCCCATAATATGTGACTCCACATGGTTTTATTAGGCTAGACAATAAAATACAATCATACATTACCGACTCTGATTCACTACTCATTCAAGTTAAATATAAAATACACAATTTGTATCCACGACACAAATTTCTCCCAAATTTTGTGATATAGCATGCAGAAGACATTTTGCCCTGGCGTATTACCCTGGAGCATACTATCACCCCTCTTCAGAAAATATATACCAGTGACTGAAATAATGTTTTCAGCGACACGAGGCCGGCGACTCATTTTTGCAGAGTGTGTCACATTTTCTACCATATTTTGCTTTGATGACAGTTTGCCACGCCTGAAGTGAATATATTTTTGAAATAACTCCAACGATTATGCATGTCAATATTGGTATTTGACCTTCAAATTCCTTGATATTCCTTGTATAAACGCAGTATATTAAACCTCTACACTTATTGTTCCTTTACCTTGCAGCATTCTAAGTCGTTCATCCAGCCGGTATTTCTCAGAGTTGACAATGTCAAGATTGGATTCTTTTCGTTTAACCTCAAGGTGAAGCTTGTCAACATCAGTCTGTAAATTCTAAGAGACAATCGATCTTATTGGTTATTATCAGTATGAACTGACCAATAAGTGATAAGAGAGAAAAGCACCTTGTCATTTTGAACATGGTGGTCTCGTGTCAAAGGGTTGGTGTCTATTTGTGTGCATGGGGGGGCTGGTGAGGGGAGAGGTAATGAATTAGTATTTGCATAACAAGCCTGGTGAGCTCTCTAGGTGAGCAATCTACCAGGTTATAATGCTAAATTCACTTATAAATTGTGCTTATTATACTAGTATTATATGTCTGTGTTATATCATATACATGTATATGTCATTACCTGGAGGGTGCTAAGCATTCTGCTTGCTTCCTCAGTCATCTTCGGTTGCAGATCAGTAGCCTTACGTGCTTGGTCTCTGGTAAACAGACTTAGTCAAGAAATTACAAAGGCCAATTATCAGTTTAGATCCATCTGTGTTTTTAGCAGACGTTTATAATTCAAAATATTGACATGGTACTTTCCATAACATTATAAAAGGATATAGGAAGTTTGCCTCAAGCTCCAAAAAGTAAATTTGCTGTTGAAGATTCTTGATATATTCCGCTTCAAGATTGGAGTAATCTTGTCCACTTGTAGCTGGATTGATTTTGCTATAAAAAAGAACAAGGTTAAATTAAATGTTAAACTGAAACTTATAAAAGTTTAGATAAAATTAAGATGTCCATGTACATGTACATGTAAAAGTATCTCAATCTTTTGAGTGTACTGTGCATTATAAATGTAGAAATGTATGATTTGTATTGTTTTATGCTATATTAATGATTTACCGTGATAAGTTTAAATATTTAACTAATAATTCATGGAAGTTGCTCATAACTGGCTTTAAAAATGAACATATTATTCAGAGAGTTAGCCAATAAGTATTTTCCCAAGACAACTTAGTATAGCGGGAGAGCTAGGGGGTCCATTAAATTATCAATTCAACAAGGCGAACTTGAAATTGTACAGTAGGAGGGCTTCTTAAAGTAGTCTAGGGTTTAAATCATTAAACTATACCCAAACACATCAAGTTCAAGTAGTGTAATATTCTTACGAAGCATTGAAGGACGGAGCTAGGTTTGCAGAGCTGTGTTTATTGAGATTGCCAAGACTGTTTGTACGCTTCAGGGTGCCTGAAAACTTGGGACCTGAAATTGGAGTTTGAATAAGAAACATAAATTTTGACTTAGCAAGGCGGTTAGCTAGGCCTAATTGCAGTTATGTGCCAAGTTATCATTATATTTATAAATGTTGTAGGCTACTTGTAGTATAGACAGCAAGACACTATGTGGGAAAACACGACCAATACATCAAACAAGGGAGCGTTTAGTCAACAATCCCAAAAACATTCCTACCACAGTAGGCCCCCCTAGTACTACTATAGTCTATGTCTATGTCAACAACAGTGCTCCACTTGACATTTCACGACAACGCGGCAACTGAATTACCGTCACGGCCGGGCCTGGCCGGCGCGGCCGGGATTAAACTGCTCACATCACAGACACACTCAGTGAGTCACAGCTCAGTACAGTATGCTCATTAATATAAATTAACCGGTCACAAACGATTTTACAGGAGTTATATTTCTCAAACTAGAGTATTTTACCTCTCGATGATTTGGCAGGGTTTCGAAATCTCGCCATACTTGAAATAGAAGACATTTTGGAGAGAATTTTGTAGATTTTCAGTGGAGATCAGCACAGCAAACAAGCAGTCGACGCGACGCTATCTCAAGTTTCGTTAGCAACAATGATTACAAAGGACCCCTATCTTACTAAAAAATAATAATATGCTCAATAAAACCAATGAAAATGATAAGAAATAATTATATAAAGTGCTGCGCTTATATATATACAATTTAGTTTAAAAATTTTAAAGATAGTGTCTTTTGTTAATTGTTAAAACTTAATTAAAAAACTAAAGCCAGTTAGGTGGTACTTTTAATGATAGTCTCTAGATATAAATTTATGCTGTTTTATTTTACATTCGATCGCAAGAGGGCGCTTTATTTCAGACGAATTGAAGACTAAAAATAAAATTGTGGGTGGTTGAAAACTTGAGGAGTTGTCGATTTTTAACGTTTGAAAATCAAAAGAAAAATGACCTTTCTACAGCAGGTAATGCTTGTGTATTTGTCATAAACCTAATTTATGTAAATATAGCTTTTTTTGGTAAAATTGTCAATGATTTGATGATGTTATTTTGACATTTTGTTATCGCATTTGTCGATGTTGTCTACTCATGATCATAGCTAGTCTCATGTCCTAGTATTAGTCGGAGTCCCAGCCTTCATATCACACCACAAACAATGATGTTAATTCCAAATACAAGGGTACTACTACTAGTACTAGACAGGGTGCTAAAATCTGGAGTATTATGGAGTATTAAAATGTATTAAAATGTTGTTGGTACCCCTCATGTTATATTTGTTTAATTTCTACTTGAAAAGGTACTGAATGGTTAGCAATTTACGGGTGTTGGTAAAACCCGGAGGTAGACGGAGGTAGACAGAGGTTGAATTTTCTTGTAAAGTATACATTCAAACTTCACAAAATTTTGCTGGGATACCTCTCCTCAGACTCCTGAT
>JAVCKS010036187.1:14294-31778 GCA_032273685.1 Pteraster tesselatus
CCAATCAATAGGCTCCAATTGGAAGCCGCGATACCGAGCGTTAGCAATGGCGTAGCCGGAGACGACCTGTGGGTCATGGAGGCCTACGGCAGCAGCAGTCCGGACGGAACTGGTACCCGGTACGGTGAAGAGTCGCAGGTGCTGACCCAGCAACAGCAGGATTCTACGCTGCCTGCCGGCGGGGAAGAACTTGACTTTGGAAGAATGGATTACAACCTGGACATGACCGAGCACGGCTGTGCCGAGGTGAAATACGTGTGCACGACTCTACGTAGAAATCCGGACGCCAGTATTGAATTTACCCTGGAACCCAAGCCCGATGAGTCTGCACTGACCAGCTGCCAACCACTGGAATGTGATGGTAAACAAACTTGTCTTGATTAGAATTATTTTTTTTTTTTTAATGCTCCAAAAATCTTGTATAATAAATGTGTTTATGTGTTTGTGTTTGTTTTGGTTTTTTTCTGGTGTGTGGGGGTTCTCAGCTATGCCATAGAAAACAGAAAAAATACAGTTCCAAAGTTTTGCTCTGTCAGCTCTTTGCTCTTTTTTTGGACTTGCTGAGGAAAGAAACTACGTGTTCCCGAAAGCAAATGATTAAATAAATTCAACTAGTCTAATAACAGAAGTTTTAGTTATTACTTTTGGATTAATAGTTGTTGCACCATCAATTGATGGTGAAAGTAACATGATTTTATAAAAACATATTCTAAAGAATATGTAGATCATGAATAAAATTTGACTCATTTTAATTTCTGTGCTCTTGAACAGGAATTTACGCGCACAAGCTTGAGTGGAACCTTGAAGCTTCCGAAGTCATTCTCGGTGAAAAGTCACCCGTGGTCATCAGCGCTGGTGTCACAATGGCCGACATGGGCCCGGCTAGTGTCTCGGGGCAAAAACTCTGGAAGCTGGGTCTCTTCGGGAGCAAGAGCCCCGATGGGCAGGGGGAGAGGTTCGGCGCCACTAGCCAGATACTCGGCGGCGACATGGAACGGCTGACCTATCGACGTGGTGACAAGCTCGAGTTTCCCGAGAGTCCGACACTCTTCAACATCGGCGCCATCGGCTGTCGGGACTGGCGGTACGTCTGCCTGGAGTTCGGCCAAGCTAATAGACCGAAGCCGCAGTTTGATTTTTTCACGACGAGTTCTGAATCAACACTCGTCAATTGCACAACAAGGCCCTGCTCAGCAGGTTCGTTTCTTGTAAACTGAAAAGAATCATTTAAACTGTTGTATTTTTTTTAAATATTTATTTTAGAAACAACGATCTCCACTCTATTTAAATCTCTGTTCTGTGTTTTTCTGTTGCGTAGTCCTCAGTCTCAATCCCTTACGGACCTCACTCACCTCTGGTTCGGTCGTCGACGACCGCAGAGACAACGAGATTCAGATGAAGGTCGCCGTCGATGGCAGCGACGTCGGCATCAGTGGCGACGATCTCTGGGAGCTGTCCGCCTTCGGCAGCAGCAACCCGGACGGGTCAGGCAGGAAGTATCTCGAGAAGGAACAGGTGCTGACCAAACCGCAGCGGGACACCGACCTACGACCCGGGGAGGATCTGGACTTCGGAGATGTAGACTTCAACTTTGACATGCTCGGCCGTGGCTGCGGCGAGGTCCAGTACGCCTGCGTGACGCTACGACCGAACTCAAAGGCTTCTGTCGATTTCTTGATTGATGGAGTGCCGGATGAAAGTGTTCTGACCAGCTGCGAGAAGCTCCCATGCGATGGTGAGAATTCATAAAATTCGTCGTTTGATTTTTAGGTCTGTAAAAGCTATTCATTTGATGAAGGGGAGGGAATATATTTATTAGAAGACCATACGGGAGGGTTAGCGGCATTTAGCAAAATTAATTAAAAAGAAATTTTTTTTTGGAATCCAGTTTACAGAACAAGCGTGTATTAAGTATTTACATTCTACTTCGATTCTTGCAGGTGTTTTTTTCACGTCTCTGAATTGGCAGTACGGCAACAGCCCAGTTGTGCTTGGCCGGGAGACCGGTCTGACAGTCGAAGCGACGGTCCAGAGCAAAACAGGAACGAGAGATGTGACGGGTGAGGGTTTGTGGCAGTTGGAACTGTTCGGGAGTGAACACGAGGACGGTGACGGCGATCGTCTCGGTGCAAAAACACGGATCCTTGAGGAGACGGCAGCCGGCCAGTCGCTGGATGGCGGCTCCCCTCTAGCATTCTCCGACGTAACCACCACCTTTGACCTCGGCACAGTCGGCTGCGCGGAGTACCAGTACCTCTGCTTGGAGTTTAAGAAAGGATCGAGTCCGAAGCCAATGTTTTATATGTTTACGGAGGAAGGGACACCGACGCTGATTGAGTGCAAGCTGCAGACGTGTCGGTCAGGTACGAATGCTGTATTCCTAATAACTTGCTTAGAGAGGTATAGATGATTGGTGGGGACTAAGTTTCACCCAGCTGGATTAAGAAAAAGAAACCGTGCTTCTCGACTTCAAAGGAATTTTCTGATTTCTCATAAATTATTTCTATTTCGATCCTGTTCACAGCTGTGGAAATAGCAGACGTGCAGTCTTCCGCCCCAATCGGTAGCCTGATTGAAGAACATGCAGTCAATCCACTGACATTCGATCTAACGGCGGTGCCCGCCCCGGACTCCCTAGGCATCGCCGGCGACGACCTCTGGCAGGTCACCGTCTTTGGAAGCAACAGTCCGACGGGGGACGGCCCCGAACTGAACCCCCAGGAGCAAGTTCTGGTTGGTGACCAATCCGATACCACGCTGCTGCCCAACGGACGTGTCGACTTTGGGCCCGTGTCTTTAGGGTACAGCATGACCGGTGTGGATTGTGCGGACATCAGTCACGTCTGTGCTCGATTGAGTAAGAATTCTGCATCAACGGTCGACTATAAGCTGGAGGGTGTGCCGACCGAAAGGGCATTGGTCGACTGCCAGCCCGTCGATTGCAGAGGTTAGAGAATAAAGACTTCATATTGGTCGATGCTAGGACCCAATTTATAGTTTTATTTATATACTTAGAGAGAAGGGGGCGATATCATTATAGCCTACCGCTAAGGTCTCTACTGTAGGCGGATGAAATTCCGGTTTTTACAGATGGGAGGAGAGGAGGAAACCCATGTGGTTGGGTAGATGAACACCAGTTAGATTTGAAGTTCAAATCGGCTGCCAAATCGAAAATTGAATTACCACTTTTTCTCTGCACTAAAGGTATACTAGCGGATGCCATGAGTTGGGATTATACAGCCAGAAACACCATTATCAATCAACCAAGCCCGATAAGCATTGACACCACCGTCCACACGCTGGACAGCCGGCAGCTGTCCGGCTCCGACCTGTGGCGTCTGGGCTTGTACGGCAGTCGTAATGGCGATGGTTCGGGGGATCGGCTTAACTACACCGAGCAGATACTGGACGGTCGATCGGCGTCCACGCCCCTGTCGCCTCACTTCCCGATGTCGATGAGCAACGTACCGGCTGAGTTTGATGTAGGCTCACTGGGCTGTGGCGAGTTTACGCACCTCTGCGCTGAGTTTGCGCAGGGCAGTAACCCACAGCCGCGGTTTAAGTTTGAGGTGACCGACGAGAGGGAAGCCATTACAGAGTGCATCGAAGTTGAATGTTCTGCAGGTTTGTCAAAATACTCGATTCATGTTTTTGCATTTAAATCAATAATAATTGAATCAAGTTAATAATGTTTTTCTCGTCCACAGCATCTAATATCTATACTTTGTTCACCCCTAGACGTTATCTTAACGGGTCTGTCGGCCACTCTAACAAATAATGAAGTCAGCGAGGGCTCGCTGGTTCGATTTCAACTAAACGTTCACGCCACACCGGACAGCAGATCCAAAGGCGTCGCCGGGACCGGTCTTTGGAAGCTGTCGACTTACGTAACCCCCGACCTGACTTCGCCGACAAAGCTGGCCGTTCAGACGGACGTGCTGACCCAGCCACAAGCGGACCTCACGCTGACGCCGCGGCAGCGTCTGAACTTTGACCTGGTCGACTACAAGCACGACCTGACTGGAATGCGGTGCAGCGACATGGGTTACCTCTGCGTCGAGCTGCACAAAGGCGATGCTCCAAGCGCCACTTTTGACCTGATGACATCGCCGCCGGGTGGCACGCTCAGGGACTGCAATCGATTGAGATGTCAAGGCGTCGTGCTGGACGACATTGAGTGGTCGTACGAAGCGGACGGCGTCGTGCCCGGCGAACCCACGCCGTTTACCGTTCAAGCGAGCGTGTCCACCAGCGGCAGAGGACTTAATAGTGGCGAGGACCTGTGGCGATTGGGCGTCTTTGGTAGCCGCAACCCGGACGGTTCCGGGGAGCGACACGGCTACGTCAGGCAGGCGCTTAACGAGCAGCAGGCCGGCAGTCCGCTCACCAAGGGGGAAGGTTTGAACCTCCCCGACGTCAGGACGGAGTTCGATGCCGGGTCGGTCGGCTGTACGGACTTCCGGTACATCTGTGTGGAGTTTACCAAGGGAGACGAAGCTAAGCCTGACTACAGCTTCAGCGTTGCTAACCGTCGAACGGAGGAGTTGACATCCTGTAAAAAGGCTCCTTGTGAAGCAAGTAAGTCTGTGGACAAGATTTTATCAATATATCAACCAGTTGATTTTAACCAGTTGATATCAACCAGTTAAGGTCATAAATATTTATATGCCCACTCAAATTTGGTGTAAACAAATTTTTTAACAACTGACTGACTTTAATATCTGACTAGAGCAGATTGATCAAAAACTTTGGCGTATTCTAGCAGCACTAGCCATATTCAATCCCCCCGTGCAAAGCTTCAAACAATTTACTCTTCCTCTCTGTCTGTTTCCTTCCTGATCAGACGCCGAGTTCATGAGCGTGAATGCTGCCCTCACAGACGACAGCCCGATCATCGAGGGCAGCCCCGACAACGACGTGGCCCTGTCCATCCTGGCCCTGCCCACCCCGGACACCGGCACTGTCTCGGGCGAGAACCTCTGGGAGGTGGAGGCCTTCCTCTCGGGAGACGATCAGGGGCGGGGCCGCCAGTATCCGGTCAAGTCGCAGATCTTGTCGCGAGAGCAGGGCGACACCACCCTCACGCCGGACGGGGAGCTTAGCTTCACGGATGTTAGCGTGCCTCTGGACATGTCGAGGCACGAGTGCGCAAAAACGCCGTACCTTTGCGTGACGCTGGGCAGGAACAAGGCCTCCTCGCTGGAGTTTGATATAGCTGGAGTGCCAAGTGATCAAGTGCTGACCGACTGCATCGACATCACAAGCAAATGTGAAGGTACGATTTTACCAATGTATTACATGAATATGCATATATTGTGATTATTTGACCAATGGCGATGGACGATATCATTTTTAAATAATCATATCAGCATATTTATGCCCTGTGGAAATTGGGTTTTTTCCTGTTACAAATAACATGTTTTTGTAACATGTTTAAATGGCAAAATAATGTCACAGATTTGTAATCCATATTCTAATCTTATATATTTTTGTTTCAATACTCAAAGGAGTTGTTGCCACTGAGATACAGTGGACCAGTGACGTGCAGAGCCACATGGCCGGTCAGCCGGCGTCCCTAAACCTGGACGTGTCCGTCTCCACCACGGACGAAACCCGACCTCTGAACGGTCTTGGCCTGTGGCGGCTCGGTCTTTTTGCGAGCCGCGAACCCGACGGCAGCGGGCAGCGTCTTTCCAACCTCAATCAGATATTGGACCCGTACAACCAGGCTCAGAGCCTCCGTGGCGGGGGCGATGCGCTGCAGTTCAACGACCTGCCAGCGAGGTTCAGTCTCGACCAGGTCGGCTGTTCCGACTTTCGGCATCTGTGCGTGGAGTTCGACAAGGCGGACGCGGCCCAGCCGAACTTTGCTTATAAGGTGCAGTCCGGTGAACGGACGTTGATTTCGTGCAAGCCCCAGCCATGTCGAGGTAAGTTTTCATGGCAGTCTGTATTATGGGATTGTTTGTTATACAGGAATGTAAAAAAAAAAAGAATTAATAATGGTTAGAAATATTGGCTTTTTATGTTTCGGTACCTAAAAATTGTAATCAACAATAATCTGTAATAATGTTTAAATAATCATATCAGCATATTTATGCCTTACAATATTTATGCCTTAGCCTTTGAGAAAGATTCTGCTAGGATCGAAATGTCAGGCCGCTCTAATTTTAACATATTTGCAGAAATAATTATTTAAATTTTAATAACTGAATATCTTGTTGAAAGCTGTGCTATTGCTTTTCTCGGCAGGAGTAATTTTGACAGGTTTGACCACCACCCCGACCCAGCTTGCCCTGAAAGAAGGCAGCGCCACCAATAGCATCGAACTAGCATCCGAGGCCACCAGTTCAGCCGAGGGTGCGGGCGTGCAGGGCGTCAACCTCTGGCGTCTGGGCGTCTACGCCAGCGAGAGCCCCGACGGCTCAGGGCCTCGCTACGGCTTTCAACCGCAGGCACTGACAGGCTACACCGGCAGCCTGCCGATCGCCCGAGCGGGCGACGCACTGACGTTCCGTAACATTCCCACAAACTTTGACATGACCGGGGTGAAGTGTTCCAACGTGAAGCACATGTGCACGGAGTTGAGCAGGAATCCTGCGTCATCGCCGCCGTTTGAGCTAATGGCCGAACCAAACGATCAGGTCTTACGGAGTTGTTTCCCGGTTCCGAGGGGTTCTTGCACGGGTGAGCGTCGCTAGTTCGTTTCCTTGCTTAGATTTGGAGAAGTCAGTTGCGATTATGTTTAAGAAATTATCCCGATACTATTTAATTATTCATGACTTCTCTTGGTTCATTTATTTTAGGTCTTCTCTTGAACGATCTTGATTGGTCCACTGCCAACGGAAAGCTCCGCAATGACCAACCGAACGACCTGTCACTCGACATCACGGTCGGGTCCCTACCAGGCAGTGAACCGGTGACTGGTAACCATCTCTGGCGGGTTGGCATGTTTGCTAGTAAACGCCAGGACGGGACCGGGGAACGGCTCGGTTACAAGGGTCAGATTCTGGACCGGCAGGCGGCATCGCAGAGTCTGAACCCAGGCACTCCCCTGCAGCTGGCCAATGTCCAGACTATGTTTGACGTCAGTCAGGTCGGCTGTGAGTCGGAGTACCAGTTTCTGTGTCTGGAGTTCTCCAAAGGTTACAAGGCGGAGCCGGATTTTAGCTTTAAGGTGGAGAACAGGAGAGGCAATGATCTGGTGGAGTGCAAGGAGGTGAACTGCGTGAAACGTAAGCAATTGCATTAGTAACAAATTTAATAATTTCAAGTAATATAAGCTTTGATATAATAAACTTTTTTTGTCTCTCGATTGAGAATATTGAGAACATGAAACGAGAAGAGGAAAAAATCAGCTCTGCCTTAATGTATAATATTGGGTTAATGTACAAGATAAGTTTAGGGTTAAAGAACCGTATATCAAAATGAATATATCATTTGTTTGTATTTTAACAGCTGTCGAAGTAAGCAGGGTGACAGCTGATCTCATCCCCAGAACCAGCCAGCTGGTGGAAGGGTCCCGACTGAACCGTGTCATGTTCACCCTGGCCGCGCGCACCACACCCGACAGCGGGTCGGTGTCCGGGGAGAGGCTCTGGGGTCTGGACATTTACGGCAGCTCCAACCCCAACGGCGCCGGCCCCAAAATCGGACTCCAGACGCAGCACACACTCACCTCGCACCAGGAGAACATCGCCGCCGCGAGCGGTCGGGACATTACCTTTGGCTACGTCGACGCAAACGTCGACATGATAGGGCGGACCTGCGAGGAGATGGAATATGTGTGCGCCACGCTGAGGAAGAACAGACTGGCTCGGCCCGATTTTGACCTGGTTGCGGTTCCCAGCGATCGGTCATTGACAGACTGCGTCCAGGTGAAGTGCGAAGGTACGAAACCATCGTCGAGGATCTTCAAGTTTTTCAAAATATCATTTGTCATGTATTAATATAGCCTATCATTACTCATTATTGTACTGGATAATTTTAGGAAAGGGTTTATATTTATGATTGATTGTAGCTCAATATTTAGTTTCTTGTCAGATGCTAGTTAGAATACATGATACCTTGGATGTACAAGTAATCCTTCACCTAAAATTATGTAAATGTAGCTTTTAGATAAATTGTCCACTGTGTACAAATAGAAGACAGCTTTATAATCGTGTGTAATTTCTTGCCATAATTTTACCCGGGGTTATCTTTTTGTTGTAATGCCTCTTTGGAAATGATTGTTTATTTTCACATTTTCCACAACAGGCCTCGTCGTTGAAGGCACGCTCTTGGAATTGGACAGCGGCGAGCTTGCCGCTGGCGTCAATGACCTGAGCTTTGACGTGTCCGTCTCGTCGAGCAGCAACGGCGCCGAGGTTGCCGGCAATAACCTCTGGCGTCTGGAGGTCTTCATGGCGAGGAACGTCACCGGCTCGGGCCCGAGAAACGTCCTCAGGTCCCAGTCGCTGGACCCCAGCATGGCCAGTCGCAGCCTGCGCGGCGGCGACGGGCTGACCTTTAGGAACCTGGAGGCCAGGGTGGACCGGGAACAGGTCGGCTGCCAGAAGGGCAACTACCTGTGCGTCGAGATGAGCAAGAGCCAACGGCCGTCCGTCAACTTCAAGATGACCGCCTCGTCCGACGATGCCCTCGTCCACTGTCGAGAGGTCGCCTGCGCTAAGAAACGTTAGTTGTGGTTGAAAGGAAGGCGGTTGGAGGATTTTTGGGGTACATGGTGATGGAATCACAGAAGCGTTTTTTTAATTATTTATTTTTTATTTATTAAAATTTTTTTTTATTTATTTATTTTTTCTCGTATTATTGACACAAATGAATTGGATGTTGTTTTGAAATATTTGCAAAGGAAATTTTTTTGAGGATAGTTTGTGAGGATCTGGTGAGAGTGGTTTAATGTGCATCAGTGGAGTGGCTTGAATGTAAGATAAGTTTAAATGTTTCGGAGACAACAAGGTATGTGTTTTTTGTTCGTTCGTGTTCATGCCCCTCTGTTCCATTCATCAATTCCCCTTTTCACAATTCCCTTTTTCACAATTCTCACATTCATCTTCGTCGAAAGGAAGCAAGAATCTTGGAGAAAGAAATATTCCTTGATAAAGTGTGCCTTAAATATATTGTATACCAGTAATTAACCAAAATATTTTTGTTTCATCGCTGCTGTTTTCTTTCTACTCTCATCGTGCCTGCTGGAAACCACCGACCAATTATAGCTCCTTCAAAAATCGTAAGTTACTTTATTACATCATGAAGTTTTGTTCTTTCTTTGGCATGCTTCACAAGAAGCAAATCTGAATATATCTTGAACCTACAGAAGAAGTTAAAGTTTCAGAGGGAGGGTCCCGAAAACCCTAATTCACATTTTGGCTCTGTCGGGATTTGAAGGTGCGGGAAGTACCGCCGCACCACCCAACCACCCGTTGTTTAATCGCTTATATAAAAAAAACATCCCGGACATTTTATTACCCACAAAAATTACTTTTGAATTTAACATTTTAATTTCTGAGGAATTTATTGAAGGCCGTCACGTAATTTGCTGGTTGTGCCAACCAATCGTCTTGTAGCCTAACCCACACATTACCAGAAGTATACATTAACATGTCTTTGTTTCTTACTGACAGATTGGAAAGAAGGGAGACCCCGGCCCAAAGGGCGAACCAGGTGCCCCATTTGAAGCGGATGGCAGTGGGGTAAGTCTTCTTCAGCTTTTAGTAATATTACAAAACAAAAATTTTCAAGAAATTGTCTTGATTAGCGGGCATAAGCCTTGACCGAACACAATTTAATACCAAATGCAGACTGGTACAAAACAGAAGTCATTGTCCACAACTTGCCAATCGCAACACAGTGTTAGCATCAGACCAGGAGCTCAGAAATCCCTCCGCCGTGTTGTTGCGACTCATCTCGCCAATTGTTTTAATACTCCTTCATCTTCATTATTTTTGTCCAACAGTTTAACGTGAGACCTGGTCTGCCTGGCAGTCCAGGACCAGCAGGATCATCGGTAAGACTTTTGTTAGTAAAGCTCGTTATATTTAGTTTACGAGGGTATGGTCCTACCAAACCCACACGTTATTAGACTATTTTCTCTTTTGAAACGTAAAGAATTTGCGGCAGTGTAGTAATAATTCTCTACAAAAACAGTTCCGCCCGCTCCACTGCCACTGCCCTCGATGCTGTTGCTACCTACTGTTCTCATCAGCCAAAGAAAAGAAGTTCCTCTCTATACACACCACATTCGTTGAATGTTGAAAACATTTTAATGAATTTAGGTAGCTTTGAGGCAGCGACTTGCGGTGGAGAGCATGAAATAAAATAGTGCCTCGTAAGAATGCAGCCCTTAGGGATGTATGTTAATTAAATAATGGTTTATTAAGAAAAGGTTATTGATTAAATGGTGTCGTTTGCCTGTGCAGGGAAGACGTGGTGATACCGGTGACCCAGGACACGTCGGACTACCAGGACCAAGGGTGAGGAGAACAATATTATACTGTTTCCACACTAAAAATGTTGTTTATTTTTTCTACCATTGGCGGGTATACTCAACAAAATGCTTGTCTTGTTTTACCATCATGTTTGTGAGTTTACTCGGCCAGCTTACCTGTCTTGTTCTAGATCCCTGGTTGGGAGTATACTGGACAGCGTGCTTTTCCTGTTCTGAATCCCTGGTTGCGGGTATACTGGACAGTGCAACCCCCCCAGCAACAAACCGGCTAGAATCAGACAATTTCTTTTCGTTTTTTAACAGGGTAATGATGGATCTAGAGGTGTGAATGGAGTCTCAGGAACCCCCGGACCACCAGGACCGCCAGGACCACCAGGAACGGTAACAACACACAAACTTAACTATATGACATTCCGAAAAGCAGAAATCTGAGTTTATACTAAAATTGTGTTTCCCAAAGTACCGTTTTTTGCTGGTTTGCTAACTGGCATACATAGCTGCATTACTTGAGGAAATGTTTGGATACAGTGATCCGTATAGTCAACATTGCAACTGGTAATTAGTGTTCTTCCCCCTACCTCTCATTAGATTAAAACCATTTTGTCTTCAGAAATTCTAATGGAAGTGCCCTTTTAGGATAATAAAATATCTTGCCTACTAAAGCACCACTGGTTTACATGGCAAGAGTTAATTGGTAACCGGCCTTTGTTCTCTCCCTAACGCACAGGTTGCTCTCAATGCCAATGTTGGTGCTCAAGCCTACAAGGGCGTACTACCGGGTGGCTACCAGCTCCCTCAGCAGTCTGTTCAAGTAGGTTTTTAAACATTTTATTCGCCACCCGCTAAAATAGCCTTTGACCTGTACTTTTCCAGTTTTCTCACTAATTGTGTAGTACACAATTTTTTGTGTAAATTGCTGAAATGGAGAAAATAAAGTATAATTGTTCATTGAATTTGATGAGGATTATTAAAAAAATGGTCCACTGGTCTATGTGTAGGACGTTGCACTTGACTTCATTGTTGGCTACGATACTTCTAATTTGGCATAGCTGCATAGCACTTTGCATTATATTCGGACCTACATTTTGACCCTTACCTTACAGGGAGCCCCAGGACCACGTGGTTTGACTGGAGCTGCTGGAGGAAGAGTAAGTTGGAGCAATCTCTCAATTTGTCAAGTCTCAATTTTGTTATATGTTGATTCGGTTGGAGGTTGTTAGTTGTTATATAGTCGTATCCTTTAAGGGAAGAAAAGCCATATCACGATCGAGTTACACTTAGTAATAGGAGAAAAAAACTTATAATACTTATAAAAATTATAATACGGTATAAATTGGAACTGCAAATGAATGAAATTGACCCTTTCATGGAAGGTTAACTCTACATTTTCAGTGATTGTGTCGCAACTGCTAGCAACTGCTAAATTGCTCCTCATTTTTTATTCCAGCGGCCGTAAAGAAAACATTTCACCTGTAATTTGTTAAGAGATTTGCCACCATGTAAAGGGTTTTCCAATTTAACATCACACTTTGACACCATGTTCGTCCAAATCGGACTTAGTAAAAAGGGTTTAGGTGAAGCATCCAGGTAAGATGGACTGGCGTTAACATTTACAATATATGGTTGTTTTTTCTTCTTCTTCTAGGGACCCCAGGGATTAATGGGACCTGCTGGCCAGTCTGGCGAACCTGGACCCTCTGTAAGTGAATCGAGTGAGGGCATTCCTTGTAGATGCTTGGCAGAAACGTGAAATATTACACCGCCATAGTGTTTCCTTTGTTACCGTTGTCTGGCGACACAATTTCGGCGGGATACTGTCCCTGATTAATGCACTGTAGTGGCTGACACAGGCCGCATCATTGCAAGCGAGAGTACTGGTTGGGCGCAGGAACGACTGCATTACGTTGATGGTCCGTAGTTTTGTAGCTCTCAGAAAGCCGAAAAGCGCTTTGTCATGGAGATAACCTAGAGAGGAGGGAAATACATCTCTGCCAACTCTGATAGCAGATACTGCTCATCCTGACCATTAGCCTGAGTATTCTTGCTGACTAACATGAGCGAAAACTCAAGCTCCTTCTAAGGACATTCTACAACTCATTTTATATATTGTTTCTCTTTTCCTTCTTGCCAATCAATGCAGGGACCTGCCGGAGCAGCTGGACAACCTGGACAACCAGGCAGAAATGGAGAAGATGTACGAGAAATTAAAACCCCAAAAAGTCCAACAGTAGTATATGGCTCAAACTCAAAGCTATATATGTGACCGGCTCTGACAAAACCTGACACATAAGTCGCAATCAGCCATTTCAAAATACGAAATGTTCAGTTTGGAAAAGGGTGAAAAAACCTAGAAGATTTTGTTTTTTCCTATTCCTTGATATGTAAACGTTAACTTCTCAATCAAATAAATCATCAAATTTTATGTAGCAAAATCTGGTTGCTATGGTATTTTGGAATTCTCTTTTCTAATGAAGAAAGTCAATTTAAAACGGCATTTCTCTCAATATGTGATTATGTACAGTGTATTTTCTATGTTGATGTGTAAAGAGCCATAGAATCATACATTATAGCAGATGATAGTTTTTGTATAAAATGAAAGCTATTAAGACACATACTAAATAAATATACTAAAATCACTTCTTTGCGGCAGGGTAATGATGGTAAAGATGGTTCTTCAGGACCGACAGGAGCACCTGGCAACAGCGGACCTCGTGGCATCCCTGGTAGACCAGGACTCTCTGGAATGAAGGGCCATGCTGGATTCTCTGGTGTTCCCGGAATGAAGGGTGATACCGGAGGCAAAGGCGAGCGTGGATCCACCGGAGCTAGTGGTGCTCCTGGCGTTGCTGGACTGGCGGGTGCGCAGGGCCTCCAGGGAGAGAGAGGTCGTACTGGAAGCCAGGGTGAGACTGGAGCAGCCGGATCGGAGGGGTCCCCAGGATCGCAAGGTGGCTCTGGACCGCCAGGACCCACCGGTGCCCCAGGCATGCCGGGATTGATAGGAGCTAAGGGAGACGCCGGAAATACTGGAGGTCGTGGACCTCAGGGTGTACAGGGCATGCGTGGCGAGCGTGGTTCGGATGGCCAGTCCGGAGCCCCAGGTGCTTCAGGAGCCCCAGGACGCGACGGCGCCGTCGGAGCTAAGGGAATTACCGGTGCTCCAGGACAAATGGGATCTCCTGGTTTCCAGGGACCGACTGGAGCTCCTGGATTGGCCGGCGCTGTCGGTTCACCCGGTGCTAAGGGAGACCAGGGAGCACCCGGAGCCTCTGGAGAGAGGGGCGAGACTGGTCCCGTCGGACCAACTGGTGGGGCGGGACCGCAAGGAAGTACGGGAGAACCTGGAGATGATGGAGCGAGGGTAAGTCCTCCTTTTCGTAATTTGTATTAGTACTATATCGGTTGTGGTCATCCTTAGCTGTGGTGCTTGTGTCCTTGGACAAGGTACTTTGCTGTAGTTGCTTCCATACACCAAGGTGTATAAAATGGGTGCCGGCGAGGGTACAGATTGGATATAGCTGACCCCCCCCCCAAACTCCTGACAAGAGACATAGACGTAGCCCTAGACATAGTTTTAAACACGGCCTTAGATTAATCCTTAAGAATATCTCTGTTGTATTTCCTTCTTCTAGGGATCATCAGGGTCTCCTGGGCCTGCCGGACCGGTTGGCCAGCCTGGTGAACGTGTAAGTAGCATTTCATCAAATGGTTTATTACTCGTAAATGATTATCAGTAGCCAACTGGTATGTGAAAACACTGCCTGTTTGTAAGGCAACTCCAAGTAAACAGGCATTTAACAAATGAATCAAATGTCGTTCAGGTAATACTTCTCTGCTTGTTGAAGGAAGCTATATCTATATTTAAAAGAGCAAGTCAATGTCCTCTTCTTTTTGTTGAACAATTGTTTCCCGTAAAAGTCTAAATAAAATGTGATGTGTGTTTTTGTTTTCAGGGCCCTGTAGGACCTCTTGGACCCCCCGGTGCCCCTGGTGCCCCCGGAGCTAAGGTACGTATTGCGAATGCTGTAATGCTACGGAGGAATACAACCACAATCAACTATACGTATATATGTATGGGGTGGTCCATTTAACTAAACCATTTAAATAAACCACTAAATAAACCACTAAACACACGATGTGTACATCTTTCACCAAATGTACTAACACGCAAATGAACTTTAAAACTGTCAATTTTTCGCAACCAAGGAAGGAGTTACAATAATCAGTCACCAGAACTGCCGTGATTATAAAGATTGTATTTCTGGCGTACCTCGTCCATCATAACTTTGAGGATATTGGGGTCGTTGTTTCTTCCTTTCAGGGAGGAACTGGAGAGCGAGGCGCACGAGGTGAACAGGGAGAGAAGGGATCCGAGGTAAGGCTTTTCCGGAATCAATCATGTTATATCTGCCTGAAGCATTGGTGATTTTTAGTACCAGGATAGACCCCACTCTGAGCGTGAAGATAAAAGTCATTTCTGGTTGTCCGTGGCTGTAGTGATTCTCTATTAATCATCCATCCTTGTGTTTTTTTACAGGGTGAACAAGGACGTGCAGGAGAACCAGGTATCCCGGGATCACGCGTAAGTATTATGGGCTAGATGGAAGTTTGTCCCTTCCCAACGACACAAAAATGCAAGAGGATGCCCAATAATCAGGGGGAAGGGCGATACCATGTGATAAGTGGCAAAGCGAGAGCATTTCTTTAACCCGGTTTAGCAACTGAACCTTTTCTAAAAGTATATTGTCTATTTCTGAAGGGATTGACCGGAGCCCCAGGAAAGGAAGGACGCGATGGCAAGCCAGGAGCCCCCGGTGCACCCGGTAGCGACGGCCGAGCTGGAGTCCAAGGAGCGCAGGGTGCCCGTGGACTGATCGGCATCCAGGGTGCTCCCGGACCACCAGGCAGCAGCGGGGACCGTGGTGCCGACGGTGCCCCTGGCCCCAGTGGACAGCAGGGCGGCCAGGGTGAGGTGGGCAAGCAGGGTCCGGCTGGACCCGCCGGCCAGCCCGGTGCTGCGGGACCAACAGGAGAACGTGGATCATCGGGCCCGCAGGGAACCTCCGGAGCCATGGGACCACCGGGACCGGGCGGACCACCAGGGGATGTCGGACCAGCAGGAGATGTCGGTGCACCTGGTGAAGCAGGACCCTCCGGACCAATGGGACCACGTGTAGGTTCTGTTCTTTTGTAAAACATCATTTAGTTGCAGGGGATAGTTGGTGCCGCTCCAAATGCCACGGGGAGTCCGATTGAGTTTTGTTCGGAAAACACAAGGGTCTGTGTCATGATTTTATCATGAGTTTTAGTAACACACTGCACAGGTCTGTATCGTGAGCGGATACAGTTTTGTGAAATGATCTCAGACAGTTTTTTTTTCAGCCGTCACACTGATCTATGTTTTACAGCTCGATGTCTAGCAGCTGTGATAATATTATTATTATGAAGAATGCTTCTGATTTAACCCAAAAAAAGTGCAGCTGGTCATGTCTGTTTGGTCAATGATCTTAGGACAGACTTGGATCTGGAAGATAAGTTGATATTATCCTTGTCTATTACCAACTGCAGGGTGAATCCGGTGCCCCAGGAGAGAGGGGACCTGGTGGCTCGCCGGGACAACAAGGAAAGCGTGGATCCAGTGGACGATCTGGATCTGATGGACGCAAGGTAAGCAATGCCAATAAATTCACATTAAGGTTCAGAATCACCGTGTTTGGTTCAAACCAAAATCTCTAGTGAATCGGTAAATGTTGGGTTCTTTTGACATATGGTTGTTGCTTTGCTTCTTTTCTCAGGGAGATCTTGGAGCTAAAGGAGACGCCGGAGTCCAGGGACCACCAGGCCCACAGGTAAACTTGTTTTCTCCGCGCGGGAATTGTTTAAAGCAAATCTCTTCTGATGGTTCGTGCATTTGTATATTTTAATGCTCGTCACGACCTGCAGAGTTTCCTAACATTTCGACCGATTGTGCTCTTGTCATCATCATCATCAGGTCTAGAATATCTCAACGTTTTGACCAGTATGTTTTTACCATAGTCACAAGACGTCCTTAAAATAGTCTGCTTTTACACTCACTATTCAAAATGATTCTAACACCTCATGTTAACTCTTTTCTCATCTGTGACTCACAGCAGATTGATTTTATTGTATAAAACGGCCTATGATTGGTCTTGTGGTTAGCTACTATTTCCCACAACCAATGAAATAGATTGTTAGATACCTCAGCTTATTATTCATTTGTAACAATTAATTGTAAATTCGGTAGTCAAAGAGTTATTACACTGTTAATTCACTGAAAATAAAAAAAAATGTTGGAATTATCACTCTGTATGCAAACTGTATGCAATCAATCTCAGAATTTAGGCAACACTTCTTAACCTTCCAATTGGCTGAATATCGTGATAATAGTTCTTAATTCATGAGAGGTGAACCGTCTAGCCAAAGTTACTAGTAAAACTCCATGAGGGTTGTTAAAGCACATAAAACTCTAAAACTGATGTTTTTATATCGGTCATCACCGGATTTATTCCTACAAGAGTGATGCATCTGGCGTCCGTTTTTACGAACCTCAATGTTGGCAATTGCTGTTGTATCCTAGGGCATACCAGGAGAACGTGGAGCAGGAGGCCCACCAGGACCGGCCGGACCAGTAGTAAGTTGTCTTTCATATCGGTACTCAATACTAGCTAAAAACCGTTTTAAACAATGTGCTGGTCATTATACTCCAATACGACTCTCAGTGCAATCATGAGCATTCATAATTCTCATTGGTATTGAAGCTCCGAGGTTGCGTTTTTGAATCACGTCAAGGTCACTGAGCGTAGAATTGTAACTAACCTCCACCAAAAGTATGTCATCTTGCGAGAGAATGCTGCAACCACAGAGCTGGTCGAGTGTTTGAAAATTATACATTCTAGCGATTTTAGTAAGTTGGTTGTTTTTGTCTCGTTGCTAGGGAGGAACTGGACCAGCGGGATCACAGGGACCAGCCGGATCAGACGGTGCTATCGTGAGTTTGTCTATATTTTTGTCCA
>JAVCKS010036187.1:32077-46691 GCA_032273685.1 Pteraster tesselatus
TATATCTTTGTCTATATCTTTGTCTATATCTTTGTCTATATCTTTGTCTATATCTTTGTCTATATCTGTGTCTATATTTTTGTCTATATGTTTGTCTATGTGACTTAGATAAAACCATAAGTCCTGTACACTGTGTAATACATGCTACATTGAGTTATTCTTCCATCAGTTAGATCTGAGGTTTTTTTCAGTGTTTCGTACAACCCAGTGTTTTGTCTGCTGATTTCTGGCTTTTAATATTGGGTTCGTTTCTGTTGTCTCAGGGCCCAATGGGACCAGTTGGACCGACCGGAGCTGCAGGACTACCAGGAGATGCAGTAAGTTTACTCATCTGTTCACATTTTATCAAAGTATCTCGAGAAGTTCGCACATGAATTTTGTTTCCCTTAAAAACATGATGCAGCATTGACTGCAAAAACATTGAATTATGGTTTGTTATTTCTGTGCATAATACGGACTATTATGCTAATTTGTATTTTACAATCAAAATTTGCTAATGTTTCGATAACAACTACCGATCCTGTAAAATGCATTTCAAAATGAAGATAAAATTAATGTTAGACATCCCCTAATGATAGCAAATACTGAAATGGGGAAAAAAATCTATAATATTAACTCAATGAATATTTCAAGGGATAGTATATAGAGGGGCTCTGTAGCTACAAATGCTTGTAATCCTGTCACATCTAGGTTTAAGAAACAGTATCATTGGGGTTTTTTGCTTTCTTTCCCAAACTGTAGGGAGATGTTGGTGAGCCTGGCCCATCCGGTGCTACCGGACCGCGAGGAGACACTGTAAGTGCCTATAAGAACAACTATTACTTAACGTTATTTATTTACAAGAGTTAATCAGAAAAGGTGCGTTTACAGAAACTGAACAGCCATCTTCAATCCTTGTGTTGTATTATTGGGTGTGGTTTAAAGTTCTCCCAGTTATGATTGTATACCATTAGAAATCTAGGTTACTTCCGCATTCAAAAAAATACATAATTTTCTTGATTTTTCAACTTTTGTTCTAATTTTACGGTGAAAGTTCACTTGGCACATCGTACAAAATGAGTTAGTTGTAAATTGATTTTGTCCACAGATCAAACCAAATTCTTTTTATTAAGCATATTTGTATTTGTATTTTGTTTCCAGGGAGAACAAGGAACACAGGGACCCCCAGGAGCCCAAGGTTTCCCCGGTCTTGCTGTGAGTAATACTCAACAATTAATTCCAAATTAGAATGGTTGTAAACCTCCTTTTTTTTTATTTTATTGATTTTATTTACATGACAATAGCTTCCTGTATCAAACAATCTTGTCTAACCCTTTTAAGGACTGACATGTTTTTGTTCTCAGAGTTTGTTTTTAGAATTCTTTGTTCAAATGAACGACTATTCTTATTACGTATATAAATCTTCCGTTTATTTTTCCTCCTGAAAACCACCAGGGCCGTGCTGGACTTCAAGGAGTGCGAGGTGAGGATGGACCCTCCGGAGACCGCGGAGAGCCCGGACCTTCTGGACCTACTGGAGCTGTTGGTGAAGCCGGCCCGCCCGTAAGTTAACCGTAACTAAACAACAAGAAATAAACCACGCTGGGCAAAACCCCCCAGAGTCATCGGGAGATCAAAGCTACAACTTTGAAATGTAAAATCACTATACACTACAGTTTTGTGAAAATTCAATGGAGGGAGTTAGTCGGGCATTTTTACCTCAAAGATATTCAAGTTAGTGATCATACAGTAACTTTGGCATATTTCCTCATGAACGTATTTGCCATTGTAGTCCTGACGCCACTCTAAAGTCAAAAGACTTGTTGCCATAGTGAGTAGTTCACGTGCCCTATGTGTGAAATCAACTATGGCGGTGTCGATGTATGGAACTACCGAAACGTTTTGTAATCTGATTTTCCTGACTTAATAGGAAAGCAAACACAAGGTAAAGCCAATTTAGCTTACCTTAGCACAAGCAAGCAAAATTTGTTGTTTTCCAAAATGCCAAATTGAAATTCTTCTTCAGTAACGAAGCCTTAAAAATTGACTGTTCAGTGTTTATGGTTCTGTGCCCTAGGGTGCAACTGGCGCTTCTGGCCCAGCAGGGGACCGTGGAGAGACTGGTGCCCAGGTAAGAAAACAGCACTCTTTATCGCTCATGTAATATTATCCCTTTCGCTACTACAGGCGAGTTTACATGTCAGTGTGCTTGCTTTGTCCCAAAACCATTGTCGAGTATCCACTGTCGAGTATACTCGACAGCTTGCCTCATATCCTTGGCATATTCTTGGCTTGTCTTGTCCAGATTTAGTGACAAGTATACTCGACGGCATGTTTTCCTTGTCCGATATCTATTGGCGAGAATACTCAATGTTTGCTAAGTCTTCAAACTGCTGTAACTTTTATGAAATGGCTGGTTAAAGAGAAAGGGTTAAACAAAAAATTTACAAAACAAAAGAAGTATAATTAAGGAAGTATAATGTTGGGCCTAACATATGTTCATGATGGATTGTTTAGGGTGGTCAAGGACAACCGGGACCAATGGGACAGCTGGGCGCCCCTGGACTCGCCGTAAGTAATTCTTGTAGTATTTTAACGAGGCACCGTTTGTTTGTTTGTTTGTTTGTTGTGTTTGCCTGTTTGTTTGATTGTTGTAGAACAAAAAAATAAATAGTTATAGTTGCATGCACTGATGATTTTTGTGTTTGTGATTGTCACAGGGACCAACTGGACAAGCAGGACCTGCCGGACCTGCCGGAAACGATGGTGCTCCCGTGAGTTCCCAGTTTTAATTATATAGTTTTAGGTGAATAGGATTCATGTATCCTTTGTGAATGTGGTGTGAACGTGGGTATAAGCATTTTTTATTAGAACACATTCTCTTACAACTGTCCCTGTCTGTTTGCTGGTTGTCACTGGCATGAACAATCCAGTGATAACCCTGCAAGGAGGGTCATACATACCTGCCTGCCTGCCGTGTTGGAACACCAAGCAGTAGTAACTTTCCCCCCTCCTATGAACTGAATAACGGCCCCATCATTGAGACTAATCTGTGTTGGCTGGGTATCCTTGGCAGGGACCTCGTGGTGAGAGCGGCCCCACCGGCCGCCCTGGTGACCAGGGACAGCAGGGTCTAGGCGGACAATCTGGAGACAAGGGAGAACGCGGAGACTCTGGACCAGTGGTAAGTTGAGAAGAACTGCAAAGACAAATCTCAAGATTCCGTGGACAAGAATGATTGACAAACAACTTATAAAAAATTTGGGAAACACTCCTATTCAGTAATTGTCTGCCAAATATCAGATGACTTGAATTGTTTTTTGATTGTTTTGTTTTCTATAGGGTGCTCCTGGACCCGCCGGAGCCCCAGGACCCTCTGGACTGGTCGGAAACCTTGTAAGTAAATCCTCGGTTATTATTGTGGACAAATGCTGGGCTCCTCAGTTGTAGACCATTGTTGAAGTACACTCTCTGAATATAAGGCATTTACAGAATCACAACTTAACCCCCTCTATCGACCCAAGTTGTCAATCGTGTTCACTAGCTGACAGAGAGTATTTATAAGAACATATATCCTGACAACAAGTTTGATTTAAGAAAAACTGAGAGATATATATATATATACCGTTAAAACAATTCGACATTCAGCTGGCCGCAATGCACACATGAATTTTCTACGTAAATTGTGTGCATGTTATAATCCTCATCAGTAAGTTACTGTACTAGTTTTGTATATATAAAGTTGCATTCTTAAAGGTTAGATGCTGCTGAAAAGAGGTCTTCACTTTATTTGAAAAATGTTAACTATTCGCAAGTGGATAAACAATAATTGATTAAATCGAACGTGTACCCTTCATGTTTTGGTTGTATTTCCTTATTTCTACAGGGTGTTAACGGTGCCCCAGGCCCACGCGGACCCGTTGGTGCTCCTGGTGCCAATGTAAGTATTGATTGGTCTATATACGAAATCTTGAATTAAACCACAAGGTTTTTGCAGATCCAACAATTTCATCCATTGCATTATTAGTATTAGTACTCTTGTTATTATATATTCCTGTAAAGTGGCAGAAAGTGGTTTGTGATGATGAAGACGTTTTTAATGTGGGAGTGAAAATCCACAAGCTCAAGGAGCAGTGCAGATGTAATCGTTTTCTCGGCAGTTCGCACGTTTTTCCTTTCAAAGCCTTTTGTAGTCTCAACCATGTTGTCAGTGACTTGCATCTGTGTACCAATGTACACCTAAATTGTATAACTAATCATATTATACTAATCATACTATTGCCTGGCTACTCTTATATACCATATGAGAAAAGATGGAGATCCTCTTTTTTTGTTTTGTTTATTTATTTAGTGTATGTATATTTCTATTTAAACTTGTACCTTAAATATGTACTGTGCTGCCCTGCCATATTAAATAATTATTATTCTACGTATATATAAGTACCGTACATTTTGTGGGGGCTCTTACTCGACAAGCTTTGCTTTTTTAGGGCTTCCACCACTTAATCGCATGATCCTGATTAAAATCCTGATTAACAAAAAATGTAATAATTCTGTATTTTGATAATGAAGTGGAAATAAAGAAAGAATGAATGAACAAATATGTGATTTTTTTTGCTTTAGGGAGAGCCAGGTAACACTGGAGCTGATGGACAATCTGGTGAGCGTGGTTCACCTGGACAAGCTGGCGCCCCCGGACCCTCAGGACCTACTGGAGATGCTGGATCATCTGTGAGTATAGCCGGCCTGTAGCTTCGTCGATTAGCCTAGATTGGTTCATTTTTTTTTTTACTGAACCAATGTCACATTACATAGTATGTGTCTTCGTAGAAATCGGTACTGTGGGTATTGCCTCGTTGCCTTTGTTTTGAAATTATTCCCATTTGATTTTAGATCTCTTGGGTGCCCTTTCACTATAAGGAGAAATTCCTTCTTTTTTTTTTAAATGTTATTTTTTTGGAAGGAAGTCCTTAAATTTGTCGCAGTTACCTGACAATGACCCCTAGCTTCCACGTGGAGTTATACCCTGATTGTGCACTCTACAGGGTGAGAATGGTCGTGATGGTGCCCCCGGAAGCAGTGGATCTCGCGGAGACAAGGGCGACCAGGGATCCCCCGGTGCCCCAGGTGCCTCAGGTGCCCCAGGAATCGCCGGTGCCCCAGGACCGGCCGGATCATCCGGTGAGCGTGGTGAATCTGGTGCCTCCGGGCCGGCAGGCCCTGCCGGTTCCGCCGGACCTCGTGGCAACACCGGACCGTCCGGACCCGCTGGACCATCTGGACCTGCTGGTGACCGTGGCTCGCAGGGTTCCCAAGGAGCTAAGGGACACCCAGGAATGCCAGGCCTTCCAGGAATCCAGGGACCTCCAGGTATTGGTGGAGATATCGGATCCTCTGGTGAAACTGGCTCCGCAGGACCAAGGGTAAGATTGTGGTATCATTTTAATTATCCCCATCCCAAAGGAAGAGAAACACAACATGTATTGCTCAACATTTGCTGATCTATTAAAACCATTTTTGGTTCTTCATTCCTCTATTTGCTCAGGGAGGTCCAGGACAGAGAGGAAGCAATGGAAAGGACGGAGCCCCAGGTGCTCAAGGATTTGATGGACCACAGGTAAGATAAAACAACATGTCAACACAAAGGGTTTTATAGAAATATTTAGATGTTACAATCTTCCAAGTGTTAAAGCAAGGAAATACACACGTAGGTGTATAAAAAACATAAAAAGTAACAATTGAGAGTGATTAAGAAATATAGAAATAACAATAAATATCGTTGTTGTTGTTGTTTGCCGATAGGGTATCAAAGGACCCCGTGGTGAGAGTGGTTCCCCAGGACCTGCTGGACCCGCTGGACCCCCAGGACCCCCAGTAAGTAGCCGGCCTCTCCAATGACTAATATCAACACCATGGATTCTACTAGTGATAGTACTGCTATGAAATCATTGCATAGCTCGGTGTGGCTCTTTAGTAGAACTTTTGCTAAATGTTTTTTCCCCGCTGTGCATATGCGAATTGGGTATATAAATGAAAAGTGAACACTTTCTCATCTGTGATTGGTTTTGTGGTTAGCTACTCTTTCCTGCAACCAATGGAATAGGTTGTTAGATACCTCAGGTTTTTATTCATTTGTAACTATTACTGTAAATTCAAACAGTTAATCAGTAATGTTTTCAATAACGCATGCTGTTTATGAGTTTATCAGTGGCTAGAGTGCATTATATGAAAAAATACAAATAATAAAAAATACAGGAATACCAAAAGGGAAAGGAGGCTCTAGGCCTCTTTTGTGGTTATTGTATTTTAATCAGGCTGGATCCGCCACTGAATGACTTAACTAAACAATTATTTTAGTAATCCTTACAATCGTTTTCTTTTTTTCCTTTCTTCAACTTACAGGGACCCCCAGGACAAGTGGTAAGTAATGAAGTAACATTATTCTAGTCGTGGTTTGATATATAGTTTTAGGTAATCTCACAAATTCATTGTGAAATAATTAGTCTGGGACCATTTGTGACCAGCTCTGTAAAAATGAGTCTCATGTCACAGGAAACTTTATTTCAGTTATATATTTGGCTAGAAAGAGTGCGACACCAGCTTTATTTTGATATACGTTGGGCACCGTTGCATTTTTGGTTCAAAAGTTATCATCTTTTGAACCAAAAATTCTAGGTTATAATGTGTGTAAACCCGTAGGTAAATTATACTATAACTCAAATAAAGATTTTGCGACATGTCACTCATTTTTGCAGAGCAGGTCACATTTGTTTATTAGGATATATAGTTGTCGATGGTGCAATAGCCAATCGCAAGCGGTGTTCTTTGTGTGTCATAAAACCCCTATAAGTCATCATCTATCTGTGGACTAACCTATCGGCACACCTTAAAGTGCTTACCGTTAAAATATGATTTTCTTTTAGAAGTAGCATAGATTTTTGGACTGATGCCTTTTCATCAAGTAAAACTAGCCCCTATTGTAAAAACAAGTAAAATCTAGAATAGTCCTGAGGCACCGTTTTGCATCCTTATTAATAGTGATGGAGAAGTCTATTGCGTTGCGATTGTGATTAATTGTGGCTTGGTATTGGGTGGTTTTTTCTTTTAACTACAGCAAGCGAGCTACGGCCTATCCTACGGATACGGACAGGCTCAGACAGCAGGCAAGGGTGAAGACCCATACGGCAACTACGGATATGTAAGTCTCATTAACTTTGCTCCTACGTCTTTGCTAGCTGAGTTCTGTTGGGTTGGTTCCAGCGGTCAAATATTATGCTGCACAAAGGCAGTTTGTGCATCATTTTTGTTGGAGAAAACATACAGATGGAAAGAAACTATATCAAAAGAAATTCTAACAAATATCATCGTGCTAAAATAGCAAGCAAAATTTGAATGTTTTTTAGTACAATGACTATTTTTATTTATTTTTCTGGTAACAGTACGGAGACGCCGGAGCAGCAGCTGGAACACAGACCAAGACCAAGGGCAAGCCCATGGAGAACAACGAGATCCGTATGGCCCTGGCCTCCCTGGACAAGCAGATTCAAGGAATCAAGTCACCGGAGGGTACCCTCGAGAACCCAGCACGTACCTGCAAGGACCTCTTCCTCTGCAACCCAACTTTCACATCAGGTAATAACGTCTTGCCTTTCTAAATTGTTGTGTCTAATTCTGCAACGAGTCACCCCGATCCTGTGTTTTCCCGGTTCACCGATCTGACCGTCGGGCCAATATCATTTCAAGAAGATTCTCAGCTTCCTGGGGAGTATATACAGTCACACAGCTACTGGATCATTCAGTGCTCGTTGAATAGTCACACACCACCTCTACCCTCTCGAAATACTTATTTATACACCTGGGTGGAGAGAAGCAATTATGGGTAAAGTGTCTTGCTTAAGTGTCTGGACGTGAACCCGGTATTGCAGCTGTTATTTGTCTTTAGAACACTATGCACTAGACCGCTAGGTCCCAGCACTTTACCCCCCGAAGATACCGCCACCTCCACTTACCTCGTGTGATATAGACCTGTGCGATGTTGATAATGGTTCACATTGCTCTGTTGTTTTGCAGATTATTACTTCATTGATCCCAACCAGGGCTCCACCAAGGATGCCATCCGTGTATTCTGTGAACAAACTACCGGCGAAACCTGTATTGAGCCCAAGAGTCCAATCGTAAGTTTATCCAATATCGTTTAAGTTTTTGATCACCAACGAGTTCTATTTAACAGTTCGTATTAAACAGTTCTATTAACAGTCTCAAATAAATGTACTGCTCAAAAAGTTTTTGATAAAACCAGCAAGATTTGTTTCAACTTTTGGGGGGGGGGGGGGAATAAAGAAAACCATACACCATATGCTAAATTTATATCCCAAATTGTAATTTTATTTGTTCGGTGAAATAATCGTCTAGTTGCTTATGTGTGTTTGTTTAATTATTAGTGTGTGTCTTGATTTGTTAATAAGTACTTCTTCTGGTATAAAAGATATCGTGTATTTCTGATTTATTGAATGTTCTAAGTTTGTTGAATCTAAATATGTACTAATTAAGTTTTTACTGTGAAGGCATATTAATAAACCATTTATCTATCTATCTGTCCATCTCAAGTTGAAATTGGACCGAACTTAAATCAGCACATTTTTAATGGACCTTTTCAAATATTTTCGTAGCCATTCGTTCATTTCTATTTCTTCTCTCTCATTTGTTCTCCAGTTCAAGGATAAAAAGTGGTACAGTGGCGAGCCTAAGCATGTATACATGAGTACTCTGAACGACAATAAGATGGTATGTACTAACTTATCATTGGTTCATAGAGCATGTTCAATATGTAACAAGACATCTTTTTAGTACGCTCAATAGGGCAGTATAGTCTTAGCAAGGATTTAAAAATTGTCCAACTTTGCTAAAAATAAGGCAATTAACAGTAGGGTTCAAAATTGAAGTAGAGATTCCAAAGGACACCAGGGCAACCCACCTGGCTGACACTAGAGACTTTAAATTGTGTCCAGTATTGTGCAACAAAAGACACCGAAGCAAAGATTCAAAATGATTCAATCATTTATCTGGTCCCAAAGACTCACAGATACTCCTCTTGCAACTAGGTTCAAATTTGAAACATTGTATTCAAAGGATAACCCTCAAGGTTAATAATGACCCTGTGCTGATTTATTTCGCCTACAATGACATGATGGCTCTTGCTCATTTCTGTTCTTGTGTAATTCTGCCTCTTTAGATCGAGTACAACGTGACTGATATGTCACAGCTGACCTTCCTGCGTCTCCTGACCAACAACGTCTCGCAGCAAATCGTGTACAGGTGCAAGAACTCTCAGGCCGTTGGTGCACCGGGCAAAGAAATCAAACTGCTGACCAGTAATGATGTGGAACTGACCAACGAAGAAGGAATCAACGGTTACGATGTGATCGAAGACGGCTGCTGGGTGAGTCGATGGTTGTTTGTATAAAAAGGACTTCAATTCAACCCTTAGCAAAGTTGAATGATGGCAACCGATGACAAAACTTACCCCAGTGGTCCCTCTGTTGATAATGTTCAAATATCCATTGCAATTTAGCGACCGATTTCACAAAGCTTTGCAAGTGATTTCCACTTCGCGGGGTACCAAGTTAGCTTGCCTTGTCTTTTAATTAACTGAGAATTACTGATGTTACTGTTGCCTAACCCTGTGCGTACTTGTGTATTTATCCCCAACAGCAATTGGACGGCAACTGGCACAGCACCACCGTGGGCTACGAGAGCACCACAAGAAGCAGCCGTCTACCGATCATCGATCTAGCCGCTGGCGACATCGGTGGAGAGGGTCAAGAATTTGGCTGGGAAATCGAGCCAATCTGCTTTGTTTAAACTTCACATCGCCCGGCTTTGAATAATTGTGAATAATTAATGTAGCTTCTTTAATAAAAAAATAAATAATAAAAAATAGGGAGGAAAAAATGAATACAAAATACAATACATTCTTTAGCAGGCTAGCTTTATGGATCATTGACATTTTCTTTTATACAATATATTCTGGACTGACAGGATGCTAAACTATGAAACAACTTGTCATGATTAGATTGTGTATTCTCCTCATTAAGAAAAATGGAAGTAATGCAAATACATCACTTTAGTTTATTAAGGCCCCACCCTTAGAAAAAAACAATTTCAAGAAAAATGTGTTTGTTTTAAGTATTCAGTAACCTTTGTGCTTCAGACATCTCCAGTCCCAGATCGATTAGTTGTTGGATAACAAACTTATGAGCTTTTACTTAAACACACTTTTTACTTAACGGAGACATGCTAAACAATTATAGAGGGGTCTCCATGGTAACAAAGACAGTAAACAAATCACATGTGTACCTGTATATATCCGTTTTTGAAATAAAATATCAGTAGTAGAAGCATGTCTCATGATAAATTAACAAAAAGCTCATAATCAGTGTTGTAGTTGTCACGGTCTCGCTCTCTCTAGATAACTTTTTGCCTGTCTTTAGTCTTGATAGTTGCATCTTGTAGATTTGGTCTTAGCTACAACACTGCCAAACATCTTAGTAAGCTGACGAACGATTTCCTTTTATCTGGTACTGTAGTAAAAGTGCCTTTTGTAGCTCATTGGATAGTTCCAACAAGGAAAGGTGTGTTTAGAATTAGACATGAGGTTGTGTTAATTTAATAAGTAGATGTGCACTTTGAAAAGTTTGAATCCTCAATAAACAATCAGAATATTTACCATCGTTATTTCTGATATAATTCTGATTTAAGATTTTTCAAAGCGCAGGTCACACGTGTCCAAAATCTTGCCAAATTGCTCTCCTAATTATGTTAATTTTTGTTTGTCACAGACATGGATTTAAAACGATTCTATTTAACAAATTTAAATAAAAACTGGAAGCAGCAACGGACGTAGGTCTTGAATTTTATAGAGAAGACTGATTTTCTACAAACAACTTTTGTATCTATATTTTTCTAGCATTTCATGTATATTTCCAAACACTTGCATGGTTTTTTTTAAATGAAAGGTTTAAATAATAGCCTGTTGTTTTAATGTTAAACATGTTTTGTTAAATTGCTGCATATAAATGCATGTTCATAATCTTCCACTCAGAAAGAGAACCGGTGCTTCTAAAAAAAAAATCGTCTAAAATTGCCTTCTTATTTATAGGTTCGTTCTCTTTCTTGTTCCAAAAGTACTATAAACAAGCAAACTATTACTTAACACATATCCTTATATTGATTTGCAACGCAGGTAAAACTTTAGGTGTGTCTCAAGTTACAATAAACCATTCATATATCGTACTCAGTGGCGGATCTGGATTGTTGGTTACTGGGGGGGGTCGAGCCCATGAGGCAGGGGGTCTCTCGGGGCCGCCAGAAGCTGACGGTTTTTAGAATGCCCGATATGAATTTTGAGCAATGGAGAGGCCTATTTTGCTTTACAATAGGGGTACCTGTTATATTGTAAAAAAATAAATAAATAGCATTTTAATATGTATTTGCTGAAAAATAAGTAGTGCTTTCCCTCCTGCCCCCAGAAATGTATAAATATCTGCTTTAAGAACAATAATGATAATATTTCTATGCATCTTCAAACAAAATAGAGTCACAGAAAAGGCGCATTGGGTGTTCCTGCACAAACTGTTTGTCTCGTTCCCTTTAAACGATTTTATTATAAAAAGATATGCAGCTTGAGGGGGTTTGAACCCCTAAACTCCTCCTCTGGATCCGCCACTGAAACTGTTAGGTTTTTATCATATTATTATCGCAGTTCAGGAATTCAACATCAGGTTCACATGTTTCGTTGTTTTGACAAAATAATTTGTGGACTAATGCATTTTATCATTCTTGTTCGCCCTTGCATGAATATACGTAGTTTGTACCCCATCAGTGCTTGCCTAACATTGTATCAATGACTTTTTTGTGTGGTTTCTTTCTTACATTTCAAATACATTAAATATTGCTACGATATTCCATTGTCAATTGCCCCCACCCCTCCCCCCCCCCCCCCCCAGAAAGGCCCAATATTGAAATTAGTACAGTCTAAAGAAAAAGGGGGGAAATTAGGAAGATCGCGCACATTTGCGCCCAACTTTAAATAACAAATCAGTATGCAATATGGTGACTAGTATAGGCCTATAGTCTTCTAGTATAATACGGTATAGGCCGTACGTCGTATATTAAGCATAGGCCAGCGTCTCTCCAAACCCGGCGTATGTCTTGTTTAATGGCTCTGTGGGAATTAAAACCCTCTCAATATGAGTAAAACAGGTCTGCGAATAAATACTCGACCCACAACCCCACTGGTGATAATTATAACTCAATTTTCTCCCCAATTTGGAAACTAAAGTTATAGCTAGTTCTCCTAATTACACTAGGATTGTATTTCTTTTAATATGAATGCTAAAAGAGATGAATTTAATTAGACCTAATCTGGGAATTCTCTTCGCGAAAGAAAGTTAGAACAAGATGTTGGCCCGATGGAGCCTCGGCCTCTAACCATGCGCCTAATTCCGCCTAATTCCGCCTAAATAAAAGCAAGCAAAATCACCCATTTAATGTTGGCTTCCCCTTTTTAATATTTAGGACATATTTAAGTACGCTGTATTTCGTACATTTACATTCTTCTCATTACTGAACTTACTACAAATTACTACACAACTTCCTTCGAAGACATACCGTGACGGTTTGGCACGCATAAAAAGAGAACAACTTTCTACATACATGTGCTATTTTTAGGACAGTACTCTATGTTTATTGGATAATAAGCGCTAGCAAACGTGGGCGTGATGCAGTTGTCGAATATGATTGGTCAAATGGTTTATCGTCTAGCGCCGCCATGCTTCCGACATTAGGAAGTAGACTTCCTGTTTCCACATTGTTTTGAGGTTAAAATATCCAAGTGGCAATATTTACCAACACCGCGTACCATTCTTTACGAGACAAGTAAGGAACAATGGGGAAACTATGATTGAAAATGGTGGCTACAACAGGTCCAACCACAATAATAACTTTGAAATAACACTAATAATAGATAAGTTGTGAGAGTTATCATCGATGGTCGACTTTGGAGGGCTGGTAACAGCTAGCCGCTGGCGCTGCTGTTGTAGCAACTGCCCCGTTTGGTTTGACTTCGATGATATGCTGACGATCCAACCATTGCTGGAGGATAAGTTAGTGAGTAAATAACTTGTAAGTGAAGGTCAGAGGGGCTTAGAAATAGTTTGTTCGCTTTCATTTCATTTCATTTCATTTATTATTTTGCAGAATATAATTTACAAGGTAAATTGTATTGGATGAAGTAATACAAATAAACAAAGTAAATAAATACAAAGTAAAAACCTCTTCAGTAATTTGGGGGCAAACATTTTGATTCTGGAAAGGTGTAATTAAATTAGTCGCAGGCCGACCCATTTGCGGTGGAAATGAACTGTAGCCCAGACTATAGGGCCTTCTCACGACATACTGGGCTTGGCTACGTATTATCATACACAGAGTCTGATGATGAGGGCCCCTGAGCTCCCGGCGGCCGTTTACTTTTCCATGCCCCTACTCTGGAGGAGTTTAAATTGCTACTTTAATAAGCGGGCCGGTAGTCAGTAATTTAGGAATACCGGTATTTAATCTCATTGAATATTAAAAGAAGTTTCAGATTCAAGAAACTGTTCCTGCTGTGTTTTTGTTTTACTTAACCTTGCATGGCCGTAGTTGATTTGATAATAAATTTATTTCCCAAATGCAAATACAAACACTACTGTCACAAGTGAGCCTGATCGACTCATGACTGTGGTGTAAAAGCTGAACTGACATCATTACAAGATCACCCCAGCACTAGTCTAAAGATGGCCGCAGTCAATGGTTTAATGATGATGCCTATGGTCTCGATTTGATCTGTCAGGTCCTGCACAGGTAAATACATGCACATTTTCCCATACTGTTACTAAGTGTTAGTTACTAAGTTATAGGTCTGAGAAAAAAAATACTTGTTGATCGTTCTTTTTTCCCGAAATTGAGGGCAGACCGGCACTTTATATAAAAAAAAAATTATTTAGAAAAATTAAAAACATTCCATAATGTTTAGAATGAATACATTTTTCACATTTTTTTAAAAAACTTATTAATAATTATTTTAAAAAATTATTTAGGACGGGAGCATTTCATAGCGGCAGGCCGGAGCGATCAAATGTGGGCAAAAATTTGGGTGCTAAACGCCGGTTTCCCTTCGTTTATTTTTACCAAAGTTACCTTATCAAAAATTATAAATTAGTTGTGGAAGAAGTTTTTAATTTAGCTGAAACTAGTGGTAATTAAATGATAAAAATGACACTTTTACAACTCCACCTTATCCATACGAAGCAAAAGGGCTACACTTGCACGTACTTTATACGCGACTAGACTTTTAACTGCAGGTGTAGCCTTTATTTGGGATACAAACATGTAACAGGATACACAAAACCCCAAAAAAAAACAAATGTGTATTTGTTGTCATTAAAAACAGATTAGATCAAGTTGAAAACTTCTTCCTCAACTGTTTCCTAATTATAGATTTTTCTCAGCCTAATTAATTAGGGTACATTTGGGGGAAATAAACGAAGGGAAACCACTGGTTAGCACCCAAATTGTTCAAATGTAAGTGAGGTGTACA